>VWYI01015170.1:0-97412 GCA_013399455.1 Anthoscopus minutus
ATTAATGACATGCAGTCTATCTTTATGGGACTGGGTGGGGTCTCATTCTTGGCCAGCAAACGGGTCTCTATAGCTCTATGCACAGTAGGAACTACAACTAGTTTGGTGCTTGGCCAAACAGCACAGCACAGCCCAAGTCCCAGCTACTCCTCTTCAAGCCCAGGCCAGGTTGGCTCAGGGCTGTGTCCTCAAATTTTATGAGCATAGCGTCAGCTGCTGGAAACCAAGGCCTGCACTGTGTGTGCCAGGTGCCAATTCAGCCTTTCTGCACCTTGAGTACGTGGGGAGCACACAAACCACTGCAACTCTCTTGATTTTGGACAAGTCCACCTCAGCCAACAGCAGGCTCTATTAATCACAGTTTACACATTTTAGGTGCCCTCTAGTCAGAGGAATGACAGCTGTAGCAATACTCAAACATTCCCACTACATTATGTTTTTACAAAGTTACCTTAATTCCGGCAAAAAATTCTTTGCTCTCAACTGAAGAGCTTTGTATATCTGGCTTCTCCATGAAAAAAGAAGAACTGCTACAGTAAACCTGTAGGGTAAAACCAGAATTAGAGAATATATTTTTGGTATGAAGTGGTCACATGAAGACAAAATTCAGCCACCATGGCATTGAAATCATCGTGGCCAGTCTTCTGGTTGCACCAGAAGCTACCAGTTACCAGTGGTAACTGGGAAATACAGCTAAAGAAAAGAAAATAGAAACAGACTGAGCATCCTAGGACCTTTTCCTGGCATATTCTACCAGTGGTGCAGAGACTTCTTCAGCTAACGACTGCATACAAATAATATTTAATGAATTAAATGAATTTAATGAATTTAAAAGTATTTTCTGGAGCATTTCTGCAACCAATGATTTCTATGAAAGTGTATTTTACACCTGTTTACATGTTATTTACTACTATTTTTTTCCATTTCATAGTTTTTGCCTTTAATTTTGTTTAGTGATCAGTTCTTAGATTATGTTTTTCCTGATGTTATAGACCTGGATAATCTCAAGATGAGGAATTCACTGTGATTTCCCTCCACTGACCCATGCTACTAGACACTGTGGTTTTGCTTTGGTTGCTTGTTTTGGAATTTGTTTTTATTTTGGTGTATCCATTCTGAGATGTCTTGATGACACATGCAGTATTTTCAATCCTGAAAAAAACCCAGTGATTCAGTGATACCTCAGAGCAGGAGGTAGCTTATGACTGTGCCTTTTCCTTTGACTGTCAGCAAGCCAACACTGTCAGACAAGTCTTCACAAAGTCCCCAGATGATTTTGGGGAGTAACAACTGCTACTGCTGTCCATATGCCACCAAGGCAGCCTGGCTTTGGCTTGAACATACCAACATGGCATACCAACCATGGGGTTTTTTCGTTTTTTATTTTCTCCAGGAAAAATTAACCTGCATTTTGGTATATAGAAGATGTATTGGTTTTCCATTGCTTAGGCTTCTCAAAGTTACCATGAGAGCTCAAGTCTTCATTCTGGTACAGTGGAAGGTAAGGCATCACACTGCTTTTGATGGCAGAGATTAAAACATAAATCCTAGACACAAAACTAGTAAGCAGTATCTAATCCAGAGAAAAAATATAGATCTAAGGAACCAACAACACAGCTTATCACAACCTCTGGTTCTTACAGTCTCCCACTGAGATGAAGTTGTATCCAAAAATCCTCTAAATTATTCAAATAAAAATTTACCTCCTGGAGGCACATTGCACTGTATTGAGACAACCAGACTCAAAACCTCAGAGGCTGTGGTAGTTATATTTCTGTGATATTTACACATTCATACAAGCAGCTGGTGTAAATAAGCAGTGGCAGTAGGCTTCTGCCAAGAAAAGATATACAGCAAGGTGCTGGACCTCTCTCTAAAAACTGTTAGTGTCTACTGATTCATATTTACAAATATACAAAGAAATCATAATAATGCTTTAACATACTCTGTCTCCAAGTCTGACATTTATCCCATCAAGTTCTAGAAGTGAGAAGGTATGAACTGCTGTTTCATGTGTAAGTTCTTCTTTGGCACCTTCAGGAGAAAGTCTTGACCAAGTTACAACAAATCCAACAGAGCTGTTTGCAAAAGGAATGCCAAAGGTGCACCTCAGGTAGATGCTGCCTTTGATCATCTTGGCTACAACTTCAGGAACAGATGGAAGTGGTGGTGACACAGATGGAGATGGTGTAGGAGCCAGGTTACCTAGTCAAACAGAAGTGTGGGCCGTGCTTTTTATTCTGCACAAAATCAATATTGGATGCAATGACACAGACTTTTTGCCAATTAATACACTAATAATATTTACCTTTTTTATACCTGGAAATCCTATATAATTTCTTAAGAGAATCAAAGAAAAATGTTTATCTTCCTTCTAATAATTATAAAATGGAGAAATAAAATCTTTATGAACTTTTGATTATATTCTAGACCATAGAAAGGTGCTAAAGAGGGGAAAAAACAATCCAGATAAACCTAAGCCAAAGACATAAACTGGAGAATAAAATGCAGTTAACTATTTCACCAGGCAAGAGACAGCAACAAGAGGAATGTGCCTTACAAAAGAATAATTTCACTATTAACGAAAAAAGTGGAGAAAATAAAAAGAAAAAAGGAAAAAGGCTATTTAGAAAGGAATAAAATAAGTAACAATAAGATTTGTAGATTCCTCTTATATTTTACTCCTGAGGAATCAATCTGTCATTCAGCACCATTACAGTTACTTTTTGACATTTTGATAACTACTCAAAATATTCTGAGAAAGAACTTTTGTAATCCAGGTTTGTCTAAAATTACCTCCAAACTGCTCATTTTGCAACAAACCAAGCAATACTGTTGATAACATCAGCATGTGTTTTTATTCAAGTCAGAACATCACTAAATGTTGACATTATTGGGTCACAGATAACCTTGAAATTCAAAACAAAATACTCACTGCTACAGATGCCTTCAATTTCCATTCCCTCAGGATCACAGGTCTGTGGCCTTGCATCTGAAACAACTATAAAGTCCTTTTACATTGTATATTCATGCACATACAGAGTATGAACACCAGTGCTCTTAGATTATAGACCAAATGTCACAAAACACTAATTGAAGTGCAAATTTTCAGAACAGAAGCAATCTTGTAATCTGATCCATGTACAGCAGTGAGCCATCTTGTGCTGGAAATCATCTAGGAGGAAGAGTACAAAACATCCTACCACCTCTCCAATTTTTACTGCTCATGTGCTCAGCCAATACTTACACATGTTGTTAGTGAATAAAAAGGAATTATATTGTTCTCTTAAATATATATTTTGCCTCATCAAATTCACATCTGAACACTTATTCTTTAACTGTAACCCTGGACAGCAAAATTCAATGCAAAATTGCTTTGAAAAAAATCACCTTTCCTACAGAAGCTTAAGAAAAAGTGCTTGTGTACTGCTATTGTTTTGTTTTTGAATGCTATAGAAAAATAAGTGGAACTTGACTTAAACATGAAAATGCCAGTTAGTCACTCTACTCAAACTGCATCAGAAGGGCAGCAGCAACTGGAAATCCCATTCACCAAAAAGAATGAAGAGCAGACTTTGCTGTTCCATGCTTCTCTGGTAAAATATTTGAATTCCTTAGCATGTAAAGGACAGATAGAAAATTTGCATCAGGCATTTACAGCTGTCAAGTGTTAAAGAGAAATCACATGGTAACCTAGATACAAAAAGCAGAACAACCGTATGATGTGCTTCATATGACAACATCATCTTGAATATGTGCATTTAAACTCAAAATGTGTTTCAGATTTACAGTGTTCAGTAGAGGCAAATAAGAGTTATGCTTTTTGCCTGCTTTGTTTTGAGGCAGTAAAAATTTGCTAGCTCGCTGTCTAGCTATGGTTTCACATTTTGTTTCCTCATCGTGTACCAGGATCCAAAGTAAATTCAAGTCCTATTGTGCAGGAGTTCTTCCTTGTTTCAGGCACATGCTTGCTGAACCCTTGGAAAATGTCTTAACAATTGGATCTAAAGATATAATGATGGGCCAACATGGCATCAGAAAGCCCAATGACAGACTGCTTTTGGAGTCAGTAACAGAGAACGTGACTCCAAACAATACAACATAGGAAGTATGAAAATACTCCTATTATTTTCATACTGATATGTTATATGAGCTAATAAGAATTTCCTACAATACTAATTTTTCACTGTTTCACAGTATTTATAGCTGCAAGGATTTAACTTTGGCTTGCTTATCTGAAAAATGAATAATGAAATACTGAAGTTTTGAGCTACAAATACCAACGTATTTTTGCAGCACAAGCACCCAAGACAATAGGAGACATTGCAAAAGGTCTCCTCTCTCATAGTACTAATAAAATGTGTATCAGTAGAGCATTTCTATGTTGAATTTTCTTCTAGCAACATGTCCCAGAAAGGTGATAAGAATTACAACAACAAAAATATTCCTAACAGTGCTAAACTGTTAAATAATTAACATAAACACAGTTTGCTCAAGTTCTTAAGAAAAAATTGTTCTGATACATAATTCTATGCATGTTCAGTAATGACTATTTGCACAGTCTGAGTGCCATGAATTACACTGAAATTTGGTACACTGAATTTTGACTTCTAGATGTTTCTTATAACCCCACCTCATTATATGGAAAATTTCAATTCTTAAGTTTCCGGTCTTTGAAAATTAGTCAAATGCTACATTTAAGTTTAAGAGGGGTGAAGTGAACCCACCTCACCATTTCAGATCATTTATCATATCAGTAATAAAAGTAAAGACTGCAAGAAATTTCAGGAAGAATTTTTAGGAAATTTTACTTCCTGACATTTCCACTCCACCAAATATCAGACAGATATAGATCAGAAAAACACTTGCTCTTAAACACACACACTTAGCTGAGTTAGAGCATGCATTTTCTCACCTTCTGCACAGTACCCCATGCATCCTTGGGTGGGCTGCAGTAAGTAAACAAAGAAACCTCCACAGTTCCTCACCCTGACAGGGATTCGGAAAAGACAGCAGTCTTTTGAAGTGCTGAAGAAAAACTGCCATGTAGCACAAGCTGTCAACTGCTTGATCTCACCAGGTCGAGGCATGGATTCTGACTCCCTCAGAGACAACCAGACAGGGGCTTGAGTCCCACAGTGATTCATCTTCATCACCAGAGAAAAACATCAGGAAAGGGTTAATGCCACATCAAACTGTCACTGTGCTTTAATGAGGGACACATATGTAATTAATTTCTCGCATGAGCTCTTAGCAAGGTTCAGCCAGTAGAACAGAGGGATTGCTGGCTTTCCTCCTCAAGGCTGGATTCAAATGCACAGAAGAGGCTCAAGTCCTCTATTGAACCTAGTGAATTTGTGTTTGTTTCTAAAGACAGGCTATAATTTAATGCCCAAAGAACTCAACTGGAAGCCACATCTGAGCGTTTTGCACAGAAAAGCTCACAGCTGTGTTATGGCTTAGTGAGTTACTTTGCACCATTAACCTACAGCAAGTGACTGTGTGGATGCTATCAGAGCACAGCAAGCACCGTGTAGAGCAGAAGTACACAGAGTATCAAATAAAGATGTTAAAGCTGTCATGTTTTATCTGCCCTTTGCCATCAAGTGAAGGCTCAACTAACCTCTTGGATTTCTTCTAAGAGGTATGGGCAGCTGAATTAGTATGTTTGAAATGTTTTGGATTCATTTGAAAGCACAAAATTGATGGGATTTTAGCTTTTTTTTTTAAGAGACTGTGACAAGAAAATTTCAATTCATTAGAAAAATCAAGGCTACAATATTCTGGAGACATTTTCAGGTTTTTTAAGGAAGGAAATGTTTTACAAAGGGGAAATTAAAAAGATATATCTTCTTAGAATATAACAGAGCTCCAAAATAAAGCTACAAATAAGCTCTGAAGTAAAGAACTAGACATCTGAAGTATTAAGTATTTCCAGTAATTCTTGAGTCTTTGGGGGCTTGCAGATGACAAGGCAACTAATATTCAATTAGCTCTGTTAGTTCAAGTCACTTCAGGAGTAATCTCTTTTCTGTGACATGATAACTTTAAAAGCCTCACAATTACTGGGTTCATGTGGCTGCAAGCCTTTATACTGCTCCCACATGGCCTTCCTAACACACTGATCATCACACAGTTCCAGCCACACAACATGACAGCCCTGCTTGGCTGCCATTGAGAAAATATCTTTAGCATTGAGTGGAAATTACAGTTTTGAGTGCCCTAAAAGGGATTTAATTTATCATCCTCTGCCATTGCCCACTCAGTGTAAAATTTTCAATGCTTAAGACTTAATTTTCCACTTAACACATTTTAATATAATCAAGCATTTAGAGAAGATAGGAACTCTGTATTCTTCCACATCAGTCCCCAGAGTCATCCTCTTTTTTTATACCTATCTTACTGAAAAATTCTTCACCAAAATATCTGTTTCTCAGAATGAAATGATTTGTAACAATACCTCCACACACTTGGTTGGCATCTCAGCAGGCTTATCAAAAATCATGAAGCGATACCATCCTGGTGTTAGGGAATGGTCACAGATTAAATCCTGAATAGCTGATTGCTGGAGGCGGGATGAATCAAAATCCACGCTTCGGTAAGGGCTCTGCAGGATCTGATGTCCACCAGGAGAGCATTCAAGAACTGCAGAGCAAGAGTTTTTCGAGTAACAAGATGGAATGCCTTAACAAGTATTTTAGAAAAGGTGTTAAGCATTTTTAGAGGAAAATAAGGATATGTTGCAATATCGTGCGAAACTAATTCTATGAAAGAATATATTGATGTCTTAGTAACAATTTTGCATGTTAGTACTCTAAAATGTAATAGAATTCATTATGTCATAACTTTCCTTCTTTTAGTGGACAATAAATGCAGTAATAACTACATAGGCATTTACCCTGGGTGCAAAACCAGTGGGAAGGAATATGTTTATATATTCTAACTGTATTTTGATTTTCTAGTTCCATTTATTTTTATGAAACCTGAATACAAATGAGGTGTCAGGTATATGAGAATATAAAAAACTTGCCTCAGGAGGAGTAAGGTCTTTTCCAAGTAGATAACCACTTTAAAGAACTCCTCTGCATGAAATTAATAATTTCCTCAGATGGATGAGAGATAGTTGGAAAGGTGCATGAAGTTTGCATGTATACATGCAGAATACAGAAAAAATGTGTATTAAAATGGGTAGATACTTGATTACACATTTTAAGCCACTTTGCATGAATGGCATGCTAAATTATAATAAAGAAGATGCAATTGCCAAACATATTTTTTAAAATCTAAGTGACCTTGTGGCCTCAAAAAACTCTCAGATTTTCTGAGAGATAAAATGAAGGCTCAGAATCTGAAGAAGTCTTTATCACAGTTTTTTTGGGGTTCTGTTGTTGTTTTGGTTGGTTTTTTAATTTATTTTTTTTATTGTAATGCAAACTCATTTAGAAATAAAGAATAATGCCAGAATTTCTGAGTCTGGTCTGGCAGGTGAGTTGACCTCTGCTGAAGACAGTGAAAAAAGTTCTGGCCAATGACATATTTACATGTAACATCCTCAATAGTCATTCTTGTTCAGGAATGAGCTTGGGAAGTGAAAGAATGTAAAGATAAAGTAAGGGAGCATTTATATATAAGTAACATTAAAAGTACACCTATTTACCTTGCTTTCAAAAATGGATATCAACTGATGCTAACTGTGAACAGAATTTCAGGTTATACTGAATGATACACTGAATCTTAATTTTTGCCTTCATTATGCTACTATTGAATTTAAAGACGCAGCTGTAAGCAAAGCTGTCTAATGTTACATTTTTAATATGAATGCTCTGATCTCCAGCTTTTGGTCCCAGGTCTGTCTGTATTTCTTGCATATTTTGCATGGTATAATTGTGTCACTGATTAAAAACATTTTGGTTTATTAATATAAGATAGTTAACTATCTTCCACATTTTTCATATCATTCCAGAGAATCACAATCATAAAACAGTTTCAAAATCAGGTAATTCCCTACCTTTAAATGGAGAAGATGCCCTAGTGAAAAAATAGACCTTATGTCTTTCAGCACAGTATGAGAATCCTACAGTCTTTCAAAGACTGAAGATTTAATCTGATACAGCTTTAGGCTACCCAGGCAGGTAACAACAGCTTTATCTTCTATCCTCTAAGGGCAGCTGGAAGTCAGTGTGATTGACTGTTCCACCACTGTGTTTCTGAGTTTTTTGTAGTAGCCTATAGGCTATTCATGTCCATACAATCTGACCTTACAGGGAACTTACCCTTCACTGGAATTTAGAGAAAAGCCCTTGAAGAATCACAGGTCAGTCATGTGTGTTATTGAAATGTTTTCCAAGCAAGCTACAGCACAAGCAGTTTACGAACCATGATGAAAGTTTCTTCCTGTCCTCTATTTTTTATTGGAATTCTCCCTTTCATAGAGAACTCTCATTAGTTTTCTTTCCTGTAACAGTATCACTCCTGAAACAATTAATATCTGTTACCTTCTCCATTAATAAATCAGGCTAGACATGAGACAAGTCTTTATTTTCTTTTCCTCCACACTTTAATTAGATCATCATTTGATAGATCTTTAAAGCAGCTGACTGTAGTCACTTGTAATAGGGTTATAAATCCTACTAAAGATCAAATTATAAGTTTCTTATTATTATGCATATCACTTTAAAAGGCCATCCAGCTCTTTATTAATCCACTGTATCCTTTTCTCTTTTCTAGAAGTATGCTAATATTTCCATAATTATTGTTTGGAAATCTTATGTGTAAAACTGTTTGATTTTTTTTCTCTTTTTCATTCCACAAAACAACTGAAAATAACTCTCATCATCAATAACACAAATAAAACCAACTATTCTACACACCTGAGTGTAACTGAAGTCTGTCTAACTTCAGCAACAGTAGAAACTATAAATAAATTATATTTATGGACAGACTCACAAAAAAGTAATGTCATGTTCTCTGCAAAAACTTCACCCCTGCAGAACAGATCTTTTCCAACCAGAAGCATTTAAGAGGAGTTGGCTACATTTTCCACTGAAATAATGATTTCCTTATTCAGGATGCCTTAAATTAAAACAGATTTCGATATAAGCATTCTTTCAAATATTATTCTCAGAATGATGAATACTGACTGCTGAAATGCTCCAGAAAAGCTTTGCCTGTGTCTAACACCCAGCAATTTTATAAAATCATGGAGGAGTTTGGGCTGGGAAGGACTTTGAGGATCATATAGGTCCAACTTCCATGACACAAGCAGTGACACCTTTCGCTAGACCAGGTTGTTCAGAGCTCTGTTCAAGGTGACCCTGAACATTTACATGGATGGGGCAGCCACATTTCTAGGCAACCTGTTCCAGTGCCTCACCATCCTAAACAACAAAGAATATTTTTCTAATCCCTAATTTAAACCTACTCTCTTTCAATTTGAAATCACCATCACTTGCCCTGTAACACACCCTTGTAAATAGTGTTTCTCCATCTTTCTTGCAGGATTCCCAATGATTAAAATCTGACAAAATTATAAGGAACTGAAAAAAGGTACTGATAGCTTTAAAGTGCTAAGGAAGGTTACCTGCAGGGCAGGCTTACCCACTAGCTCCATTCAGGATGTGAGGAACATTAAATTAGGGGAAGATTTCTGTGCTTACTGGTGACTTGACTTCATCCACAATCACAAAATATCCTAATGTTCTGACACAAAACAGAAAACTCACGTATGTTTTAACAAAATTTAGCACTTATGATTGTTCTTGATGAAAACATTTCCATATACATGGGAATATTCCTTTTAATTATTTGTATGGACCTTTAAATGTATTAGTGATTTAATAACTTTCATTTTAAATATTTGCTAGAGGATAGTGAAATTCCAATTACAAAATACACTTGAGAAATAAGATCATGATACTCAGACGCCTTTGTAGATTGTGCACCTGTATTTTCACTTAAACTAGAGGAGATGCATGTAAAAGGTTATCACTAGGTTATTAGGAGAGACTTGTTTCTATAAAGTTGGAACTCTCCCATTCTGTTTTGAGTCCAGATACTACACACTGTCAGCTGAAAATAAAGCAGTCCATCCTGGGAAAATATGCAGCTATTTCCCTAGCATTTGAGTTTACTTATTATGATACTGTACTTCTTCCCACAAATACCCTATATATACCACACACGGCTCTCTACTGTTCTTCAATTTGTGTCCCTGCACACCAGGAAGAATTTGATTCCATATTTGCTTTTTCATGACTCTCTTCAGGATTAGTGCAGTGAGCTATGCTTTGATCCATCCCAGACTTCCTTGTTCCTGATGGATACCGAGAAATGCCACCCTAAACTGTAACATCTTAAACACATTAAGCATTGTGATGGAGGATGAGCTTTTTGGGAGAGATACAGATGAAATCTCTGCAAACTCTTTGAGGTTTCTACCACAGCTGCTGTAAAGTGAGTCACATAATAGGCCATCTGAACACCTTAACCAAAAATCAAAGAGGTTTCTGAAGTCAATACAGGAGCTCACTTGCCACAGAGAGATATGAAGTGGCTCCTGATGACTATCTCTGAGGCATTCCCCTGGAAAATGAGCTCCACAATGCAAGGGCTTTTCAACTTCCTGTTCACATCTCTATTCCACCCATGTGCAAAGAGGGGTCAATGATTTTCCACCTGTCCAGAATGTTTTCAACCCAATAGAACAGTAATGAACTGAGGACTGCTGGGTACACACTGGAGTAGAGAAGGGAAAAGGAGTCACAACAGAGTACAGATAGGCAAGGGCAGAGTGGCAGCACTGGCACTCCAGTTCCTCAGGTACAAATAGCATACGTCCTGCTGCACAAAGGATGGGGCAAGTGACCACTGATAAACTAACAGTTTATCAGTAATACAGACATTTCTTCATTAAGTGCCCACTGTGAGCATGAATGTGCTTTTCCTTGCATCTGCTGACTGCAAAGGATGCAGCATGCCGGCATCTCAAGGCAGTAATTTCAGAACTGCGACTGAATTTAACAAAAGTATTTGTGGATCGAAACTCTTTCAAAATAATAAAATAGAAAAGAGTTCACTTTTTGGAAGAAGTTATCCTGGAACAACTTTTTAGGATACTACTATAAAAGGAGAATATAAAAATTACTGTAACTACCTAAAAAAACCACATTTTCTTTGATGACACCTATAAAAGTACAGGAGCAAAAATGTTGCGGCAATGACAGTATTGCAATCCCATGGAACATGAACATGGTGACTCCTATGCATATACCAACGAAGAAAACCAAAACAACATGCACAAATTAATACATCTTCACAAATAATCTCATTAGACTGGGTGTTAAAACACTTTTCAACCACTTCTGCTCATATCCTACCAAGTGCTTTGCAAAGGTAGTAAATAATCGCATAACCTTTATGAAAGTATAAAACACACGTTTACAGAACGTTTTCTGGTAGTTCTCATTGCAATACGTTATTGTATCTACACTTGATGTAAGTTTTCTATCCGAAATTTAAAACTACACAGCCACGGGTTTAGCAGAGGTCCCAGACAAGGATGAGCCAAGGCACTGCCTGTGCTCCAACACGGAGGAGAAGAGCGCCAAGAAAAGAGGGTGGGAGACACAGCACCCCTGGTCTTGGAGTTCCCCTCGGCAGGTTTCCCCGCAAGTGCGCTGTGACGGGGACAGCTCCTGCTTTGGCAGCTATTCAGTTCAGCCTGTTCCAGGGAGAGCTGCGGCTCGCAGCCTCTGCGCTGGCGATGCGCGGGCCCGGGGAGCGCCCCTGTCCCGCAGCNGCATGGCCCCACCGCTCCGCTGCGCTCCCTCCGCTCCCAGCCGCGCTCGCTCCCGGCTCCTGTGGCCTCTCCGAGCGCCCACCCCGCTCCGAGCACAGCCCCTCCCTCGGGGGCCTCGGCCCGCCCCGCTGCCCGGCCCGGCCCCGCCGGGGTGGCCTAGGGTGAGTCCGTGCCCCGTCCCGGCCCCGGGGCCGCCGCAGCCGGGTGCTTGTGCCCAGGTCGCTGTGGCGTCGTCCCCTGCCCGGGGCTCCCTCGTGGGGATTCTCTGCAAGAAAACGAATGGAACAGTCCTTGGTTCCTGTCGGGGGCTCTGTGAAGATGCTTGTCCATATCCCAAAGAGGTCCTAACAGACCCAAAGCAGGTTGGCATAGCGAACAATGTCCTATTGCCCTCCAACCCAGAACTGTAGTTATTTTCTGATGTACAGTAAAATGCTGAAGAGCTGGTTTCAAGTTGGTCCTTTGATAGATCACCAAGAGTATTTTATATTTCTTTAACCTTATATCGTCTTCTATTACCATTAATGCAGACTGAGTAGACTGAGTTTAGCAAATATTTAATAGTTCCAAGAACCCAAGCTTCAAGATTTGCTAAGAGATGCTCCTCTTCAGAGATGGCTGTCAGAGGACAAGGAGCAGGACAAATCTCAGCAGTTAAGATTTGTCAGCGCTGATATTTTCCACTGTAGACCTGAGGTTGTGCAGTCATTGAACTACTTTGCACACACCAAACAATACAACAGTCCACAGAAATGTTTCACATTCTCTGTAGCATATGTAGGCCTAAATTTAAAAAATAGAAGTTGATGACACTGAAACACACCTTAGTGCCATCCACTGAACACCTGCCAGGCTACGATGGTCAGCATAGACTGCTTGCATGGGGTACTGACCTGAATGGCTCTTTTCAGAGAGCTTTCCCTGCAGGACGAGGTATCAGGGCTTGGAGTCAAGGCAGAGGCAGAGCAGCATTGTTGGGGTAACTTCAGTGCTCTTTTGCACACATACCCTGAGCTTCTTCATTGGAAGAAACAGTTCAGCTCTATGATGGCAGTGAGTTTTTAAAAGGAATCACTGGCACAGCCTGAGAGTTGAATCCAGTATCTTGGCTTCCTGTCAGTTGTCTAAGGCAGATACTTTTGCCCAAAAGATTTGGAGAAATTTTAAGAATAAGATTTCCTTATTGTTTAGTCAAGTATCTTGGTTATTTCTCAGCAGATATGACATTCTTTTATCTTGAAATGCTGCATATATCTGAAATTAGTTTGGGTTTTATTTCTCTTTTTTTCCCAAACCACATGTTTATACAGAAAACAAGAGTAAAGAAAGAGACAAGTTACAAAGCTAAGACCTAGAAAGAAAGATGTGAGAACCTTTGACAAAATTTAAACATTGAGCTAGTTCTTTGACCCCTGCTAGTCGTGATGGAGTGGTATTTACAGGAGGATTAACACTTTTTGTCATGGATCATTCGGGGAAAGAAAGAGTGGTACTAATGGCTGCTGGAGTACAGGTACCTTTCATCTTTTCTAGACTGGTTTTCCTCTGCCAGCTCCCTCTGCTACTATCAGCCTTGTAGACTCTTACAGTGACAGCAGAGAAAGAGCATATTGTGGTTAAAAGAGCTGATAAATTGCCAAAAGTAGTACTTGGCACTCGTGGTAACAGAGTTGTGTCAGTGACAGTGAATTTATGGAAAACGAAAGTAATTCTAGGGCAGTCTTATGCTTATAATAGGAGAATAGGGCTTTCCAGCAGGTTAAATTTCAGATAGTTTCTGTCAGTAATTTTCATATTTTCAATTAAGTAAATCATAGGCTAGGTAAAATTGTGTTGCACTACTGAAAAAACCTCTTTCATTTACAATGAAATGTGAAGTGAAACTGCAATTTTGTATATTATTATTTGTATATTTGTATGTGTATATTATTAAATAGCAGGATGTTTGGGAGGAAAACCAGGAGTGTTGAATGAAGAATTTAAGATACTATGGTTATGTAGTCCAAGTCATTGCTTAATATTCCATTGAAAACATGGTACAAGGAGTGATTATATTCATTCTAGGGAACATTTAGACCCTACAGTACAAAGCAGCATTTTACAGAGTGAATTTTATGATTAACAATGAAGAAAGAGAGATTTAAGGCTTATTTTGAAAATTATTCCAAAGCTAACTTACAGTTTAATCTCAGCCTGTTTGGTAAAGCTTTTAAATATATATTTATTTTAAGGTGGATTCTGAAGTTCTGTGTATGAATAAATTAAATTAATTATTTGAACAAAGCCTGAGCAGAAGTACTTTTGCTGACTCATTGGCTGTCTCATAAGGCAGGCAAGAGCATGGTGATAAATCAAAGAAAAAAAACGTGTTGGGTGACAAGGAACACAACTTGGGCAATGCTAAAAATAGAGTTAAAAAATTCAGATGACAAAAAGGCAGCTCTGCTGATGCTAAGTTCTTGGATCTGCAACGAGATTGTTCTGGTTTATGGATTATCTGCATAAATTCATGACTGCACAGCTCCAGCACGTGTGTGTGGGTAACAGGAATCCCAGAAAAAATGTCCAGAGGAAAAAAGGGTATTTTCTCATAAACATGGCCAACATAGCAACTTTGTCATCTGACATTTCTATTGCTAACATGCCAGTGGGATGTTTGTAGCAGAACACCTTAGATCATTAACTTAATGTATATGAAGTGCATGTCTATACATTTAACATGATGTCATTATATCACATTGCATTTGGGGGAACAGGCCAGAGGGAGCAGCAACCAAGTGAATAGCAGGTTGATTAAAGATTATTTTAGGTAATTAAGCTAAGAAGAATAATTAGCAGTGTTTGCCAAAATGGGTACAAATAGGTGTACATAGCTGCTCAGGTATAAACTGGAAATGAAAAATCACCTTGAGTTTTAAAAGTAGCTGTCTCTAGATAAAGCCACGAATGTTTTTTCTAGTTGTGTCCAAACTCTCAACTTCAGGGTAAATAAAGGGGATCACCTACAAGAAAGGCAGTACTTGTGGCAGGGTCCTTGGAATAACAAGCAATTAGTGGGAATGGTAGGGCACAAGAGAGGGGAAGCAGAGGCTGAGAGCTGAAGGCAGCTGGGTAGGTGGATGCTGCCCTGAACAACAAATCCCCAGCCCTGACACTTTAGGGTTCACTAGCTCTGTCACTTAGAAGTTCTTAGCCAAGTTTTATTAACTCAGGTAAACACTTAGAGAAGAATCTGATTAAGCTCAAGCTAAAATTGCCCACTATATCTGATTAATTATAAGCTTTTTTTTTCCCAGATGTGTAGCTAAGAGTACAAATGGAAGTCCTTTTTAAATTAATCCTTCATGCCGTACTATTAATATCTGTTTTGTAAGGCAAGGTAAATCTGAATAAGCCCTTTAAATCTATGTTGCTGTATTTGTTATCTGTGCAGAGAAAGAGCATGGATGATAACTTCAAATAAAAGCTGTGAACAGAATTTGGAAGTGGGGAGAAATTTCCCTGTAAAGCTTCAAAGGGTTACTGTGGTATTGCCAAGTGCTGAATGTTTTAGAGAGTTGTCTTCAACAGATAACACCCCTCCTGTAAGGAACAGATGGCTGAGAGATAGCCTGCATTCCTGGGCAGATCCCAAAGTATCAGAGAGGAATGAGTTCTCTTCTATTTGCCCTTTAATGGTTTTAGTTCTTTCTGAGTGTAAAAACAAGACCCTTTTGCTCGTGCCAGTTCATATATGTGGATGGTAAGTGAACTCGTCCTTTCCAAAGCAATAAATTGTTAACATTCTTTGTCTAATCAATTCTGCCCTTAAAGTCAAATTCCAATCTTCTTATCAAATTGTAGGTTGTGTGACTTTTAACTTAGCTAAGGTTCATTTGATTTAAAAACATTGTTTAAATGAAACATCACTAAAACATAGGAAGACACACTAAGACACATTGCCAGTTCCAGTTCAGAATGAGATATTTAATTCTATCCCCCTTCCTATCTTTGACATCGAATAAATAGAAACAGAGAATAGGTAATGGTCATGTACATTATTCATTTTGGTCATTCTGTGGCTAATATTGCAGCATCACAAGAGGTTAACTTTACTCATGTTTATTCTGCTGGCGGCTTTTTCAGAAAATCAGGGCTTTTGAGTGACATTTGTTTTCCAAAATGCTTTTAAAATTTGTAGACGACATTTTTTAAACTGCCATGTAAATGTACTCAGCATTGACAGTCTGTTTAACTTCCAGAAGTAATGACATCTTTAGTATGTTTTAGCTCTTAATTTTCTCTTATACTTGACCTCTTGTATATACTATATTTGACTTATGCACTAAAGGACTTCAGTTTAAAAATTGAATGTAATTTGGCTTTGATAAGCAGTATAAGAATTAATGTAAATCATGGGAGATCTGTCTCCAGGCGTTATTAAGAGTCAAATAAAATCAGTGTTAGGCTTTCTATTAACTTAAATCATTTTTGGATCAACCACTTACTCTTTTATTTTTCTCAGGTATTTCTGTATTCTTAATTCATAGTCTGTCAACTGTATTTACTCAGAATGCACCAGAATATTTTGAAGTCTGGGAAGTCCCTTGGCTAGTGGAATATTAATGGAATAATCTTTGTTTTACACATACTGAAATGTAGCACTGACATGTAATTACATTGATATGATGAGTATGATATAATTCTCACCTATTATTTCATCTCTTTCTATCTCCCACACAGTTTGTCTTTGTGAGTGTACAGCTCACTTAGTAGCAATTTTTAAAAAGTAGTACACCATAGAATTAACTCTTTACCCTATATAAGATAAATGCTACTTGAGTAAGGTGCAAAACATTGACCTTATAGGTAATGGTGTACTTCATACTCTGTCTTACTGGCTTTCATCTATTTTTATGTGCACCACTATTTCTAATATTTGTGAAATAAAAACTAACATTACTGGGTAAAAGTCTTGACTAAGCTATGTGGTCTTCTAAGATGGAGATGAGAAAAAATATTCTTAACTATGTAACCTATGCAGATGAGAAACAAATAGTAGAATATTTTCTCAAATTCTCAGATTACCTTTGTTAGTACCAAAAGCTTTGATCATGTAGACACTAAAATGTGTTTTAGTAAAATCCCACAAGAAGGAGGATTAAAAATCTCCCAAATCCCATATCCTAGTGCTAAAAGCTGTGTTCCTTCTTTCTGGCCTATCATTTCTCCTCCTTGCTTTTACTTTATATCTGGGAACAGCTTCCTGGGTAGTGAGTCAGTAAGGTCATTGAGCAGCCACCTCTGGCTATGTCCAAATACAGACATAGCACTCCTGATAAGGGGCACATCCTACACACAACCCATGGCTATTTGATAACCCTAAATATCAAACCAAATATCCTGTATTTGAAAAAGATGCATTCACCAAAACAGGAAAAGCACATTCTTTACCTTTATTTAATAAAAAGGTCTCCGAAGGAGGGAGTTCACAGCTGAAGATCATAAAAGGAAGCAAGCACATGCAGAGAGGTTTCCCAGCTTTAACTACTACACTGAGCTAGGCTGTGACTTTCCCTAAGCCTTTCCCTGCATTGTAAAGACAGTATTTATTAACTTAATATAGGATGAGATGGTAAGAACAGATGCACTCTAAAGGAGCAGAAGCACAGATTATCAATTAGCTTTATTGCATGAAGTTCCACTGGTTTTTGCTGAGGATTTCACCCAGCATGCCTGTTTTCATGTGTATCTTTATACAGTAAGAAAAAACAGAAGTGTCCTCATAGAGAGAAGCAGATGTGATTTTTTAACCCCTCCCACTGGGCTTTGTTGCAGCTTTAAACAAGTATTTGAGGAAAACAGATCCCCCTGCCTCACTCTAATGGAAAATATGTTTCCTGTCTGTTCCCCAGATAAAATGAAGTCTTTTTCTTGGATAGGAGTAAGATATCTCATTACAGATAGAATTCTTTTGGCACAGCAAATTATGAAAATGGTTTTTATCATCTTTAGTTTGAAGAAACTGGAAGGACAATCTCTCCCTGGTGCCCTTTTGACTTCTTTCTCTGCCAGTTTGGCCATCTCAGTTTTTAGGTTAACACCATTGGTTTTTATTATGCTTAAAAAAATAGAGCATGACTTGGTCTGATAGAAGTCTATTGACACAGGAACAAAGCATAGACCTGGTTTTAAAGAAGAAGTGAATAATATATTCAAAAACTGTTTTACAAATTCATGTGAAGTAGTGCTGCTAATTTTGATTTCTAAAAAATAAATCTGAAAATCCATTAAAATACTAATTCAGTAGTATACCAAATTTAAAAGGCTGGTGCTAAATTAATTACACTGAATTGAGGGCTATTAATCTGTTGTAGTGTTAGACATAAAGAAGTGTTAAACACAGCTACAGTGTCTGGCTCAGGAAAACCAAAGCATCAGATAGGACAAAAGTGATAACAGGACATGGAATTATTTCACTTGTATGTTCTGTTTTCTCTAAGCAGGATGGTACCAATCCCTCTCAGGCACTGGTAGTGAGCAATACATGGTTTGCTTTTTGTTATGCTCTTAATATAGAAGAGTATAAATATATCTTAATGAAGAGTATAAATATATACTCTTTTTATAAATAAAGAGTAGAAATGCAAAAAAAGGGTTGCATAAAATTACTGGGTTAACAGCTACCTAACCATTGCCAGATTTAAATTGAGAACCTTAGCTGGCTCGTGAATCTATACCTCAGGTTCTTAAGCTAACAATAGGAAAGAACAGAAATGTTGTGAAAGGAAAGCTTTACTGAGATGTACAGAAAAAAATTATATTAATTTAAAATATTCTCATTTTATGGCAGCATAACTATGGTAAATGCAATGTAATTTTTTTAATTGTATGTCTTTCTGGTAACTCTCTCAATGTTACTGTAACATGAAGATTCTGTTTCACTACTTTTCTTCCATTATAGCTATAGATATGAATTTTGATATTAACTGTATTAAATGTAATGATTCTGGCACGCAGATGGGACTGGATGAAACCTGATAATTAAATGGCTTATGGAGACAGAGTTTTGAGTACGGATAAAAAAATTAACTTCTGTATTCTGACATTTAATATTGTTAATCATCTCAGTTTTGTCATTTTAGCAATGGATCATAAGTAGATCTGAAAATGAAAACCAGATGGTCAGTGGGGAAACAAATAAATCCTTATGGCTCCTTTTTTTTATTTATGGTACAAGTTTTGTTCCAATGACTACACAGGGCAAGAATGAATAAAAGAATATCTTCATCAATAAAATCTAGACTGGAATATTACCACTACTTAAAAAACCCAACAGACCAGCTGCTTCATTTCTCCAGCTAACACAAGGCTGTAGTGAATCTGCTTCCCCAAAATTGTGTCTCCTACAAAATCTCTGTGTAGACATTTGTGTTTGCCTTAATCCTTCCTCAACCTCTACACTCTTAATATAATTTCTTGGGGGTTTTTTCCAGTTCAAAGTGCATCCTTTCTGTGCCATACCTGTCTGGCTTCAGTCCTGCTGTGGTTACATCTGTGGTAAATCATGGCTGATGTTACATTTGGTAGAGCTTTTGTGTTTGAGAAAATACACATGCAGCTGAGTTAAGAGTGAACTCCTTTGTGTACCTTAAGCAAAGCTTTGCTCCAGCCTCTTGGAGCAACTTATCTCCCTTGCTGTAAAAATGATAGTATTCTTAACCTAAGTTCATAAGTATTGCTTAATTACTAATGTCAAGGCATCATATACATAGTATCATACAACACTCCTTCAAACTTGAAAATATTCAGAAGATGTCAGGAGCTTGTGCTCTTTCTGATGAGGAAATACGATTTTGACAAATACCTGAAGCTTTTGATAGGTGACTAGACCAAGGCCATAAACTCTTATGTCTCTTCTGTCAGCAGTGGAAAGGCTAGTGCTGCTAAAAACCAGACCTATTTCCTGCCATATCTCAGTTTAAAGTTAAGTAAAATGCATCACCTGGAAGAGCTTGGAGCTGCAGTGCTTTAAGGAGCAACAGAATTGCTGTTAGTACAGCATCCTACTTCTACTGATATTCTAAATCTTCATCTTTGTAGGCCTCAGCTATGAAAATATAACATTAAATAAATGTGCTTTTATATTAATAATTTCCTGTTAGGCCTATTGCTCTATAATACTGATCAATTTTCAACTCCTTTTCTCTATGGCTCAGAGACCACCCAGGGGCTTGGAGAATACTTTCAGCATGTCATTGCTGAAACTGTCACATGAAATTAACATAAAAGATACCAGAAAAACCTGTAAAAATCAAAGCCAAATTATGATGTTAAACTGCATCAATGTCTGATTGCAATTTGAGGAAGAAAGGTTGGAAAGAATGGAAAATGTTGGTTGCTGTAATAGCCCCTGTTACACTGGTGGGCCCCACAGAACAACATGACTCCGTGCTGATAAAATTTGGCTGCTGGATTTATTTCATTTTTATGCAGTTCCAGTAATTAGGAAAAGAATTTGCATTAAGTGAGTTTTCTTTCAGTCCTGCTTGTGTGTTTTTAGCTCTCCATTGCATACAGAATCCACTTTAACAGAATCCACTGTCATGAATATAAAATACAGTCCACAAATATAAAAACAAAAAACAAGATAATGAAAAACACTGTATAATAAAAGTTCCCATATCTTCAACAGCCCTCAAACACCTGTTAAAAATTTGGTTTGTAACCTGCCCTGAAGTGTGATGGAAATTAATGCTTACAAGTCCCTTGTGAAAATGTAAAATATCACAGTTTAAAGCTTCACATACAGATTGATAGATAAAATGTATCTCAAACACATCTACCGTGTCCCACCAGGACTATTCCAAGCTGATGCTGTCTGCATTCCAATGAAAAGAATAATTATCCTGGTCAAAGCTGTTCTTTAACTGTTGTAAAGAAAGCAAATGTGATTTGTTTAGTTACTAGCCGAACGTGAGTATCACTCAGAACTGAAGATGTTTGGAAGTAAAAGCAATTAATACAATTAAGTATTTCCTTTTATTCGGCTGTATTTAGACTGGTCTATGCTTACATATATTACAAAGGAAGAGGGTTTAAAATGTGTTCATTTTTCTCTACTTGTTCATAGTAAAAGGGACTGTCAGTCAAGAGGAAGAAATATAATGTGGTGGGGGGTAAAAGATTGCTATTTGCCTTGCATGGAGTGACATCTTAGAACTAAGAACTTATTTTTAAGCCAATGTCCCCTGTAGCATTTCTTTCCCACCCGGTCCTTCACCTCCTTGGCTTCTCTTTTCAGAATACTGCTGCATGTGTAGAAGCCAGCTCATCTGTATTTTGAGGATGAAGGGTCCTTTTAAACTTCACAACTCATTAACAGCATGTTTAATGAAGTTAAAACATTCGGTCTTTAAGCCCTCTCTGCAAAGGAAATCTAATCAGTCAGACCGTACTCACATCTTTCCTCTTTGATGACACAGACTTAATCTAGAGTTTTTACATTTGCTGATTTGCAAAACCAGGAATTCTCCTTCTACAGATCTGTGACTCTTTGTGATGTTCTTACCTCCTTGTTTCCAGACTTGCTGCAATGCTAAGAACAGACATCCTGCTGTTCACCCAGAGTCTTAGCATTGTGTATTTGAAGATAATCCCTAGACCACCAGGATCTTTTCAGCATCTGTGAGCATAAAGGTTATGACAGTTGCCCCTTCTGACTGTAATCTTTGGTTTTACAAGAAATCTACTAAAAGATTTTCAAGCTGTGATTATCTTTTCCTATTTTGTGTCATATTGCTAAGAAAAAAAAGGACATTAGAAGTTTTAAAAGCAAAGCATTCTGCTATGTTTTAAAACCTTCAATTTGCAACTAAATTATGTACTTAACTTTACACACTTGACTTCTTCAGACTATTTAACAGCTTACACTGCAGCACATGTTTTAGTGTTTGCAGGATCAAGATCCACATCCTCTCTGCACCATTAAATGTTTTGCAGTTAAAGAGTGGCTGGATTCCCCAAGGGGTTGTCTTTTATGTATAAATGGAGAACATCCATGGCTTGCATCTGGGATTTATCATCTTGTTTGAGTGATCTAATCTCCTTAGTGTGTATGTGTGTACTCATGCACTTACATATGAAGACATGGTAATGACAAGAATAAGCTTGTTGGGGGAAAAAAGCAAGCAGAGAAAAGAATTGCCAAATATTCCTGAGAATATTTTCCCCCATTTTTTGGAAATTTTAAAACATTTTGTTTTCTGTCCAGCTCTATAAACTATCCACTGCTTCCTTGTATTCTGTTCTGCCTAGCAAACCTTCAGGCAATTTTCAAAATGCCAGACCACTGACTAAGATTTAGTTTACAAATTAGAAAACAGTTAAACCCACTAAATACTCCTTTTCCTTTCTCGCATATTAAATTCCATTTCTACATCTTTGTGCCTCCATTCAATGCTGGTCTGAAGCAGTTCAGCATAACTCTCTTGTAAGTGTATATATTTATAAGTTCATATAAAGAAAATAGATGTGTGTGTCTGTGTAAATGCATACACATGTACTTTTCACATATAAAACATACCTAATGATATTGGTGGATATAATAGGTTTATTGTTTTATCCTATGGCTTAACTGTAAATCTGCCTAAAGCGACTGTGAACAACTTTTACTTCATAACACCATAGTTTTGTGTATGATACAAGTCACATTACAGACAATAAATTTTAATATATATCAGGAGTTTTTTTGCATTATTGACCTGATGCTATCAATTCTCTGCTAAGATCTCAAAAATATTCTATTAAAAATTTGCTGTTTTTTTTTTATTTGTGTAGTCTTTAAGAATCACAAAAAAAGGTTATGTGGATAGCTCTGGAAAGTATTGTCCAGTCTTATCACAGAATAGATGAAAGACCATGGAAACTGTCCAAGCTTCATCTCCTTGTACATGGCATGGGGGTTACAGCTAGATGATCTGTGAGGTCACCCAGGCCATTCTACAATTCTATAATTCTAAGATTAAAACCTACTGACATGTTGCTTTGGAACATGAAGACCAGCCTGGTTAAGTACCTTGTCTGAGAGATTCTGTTTCATTATTGATTAATTCAAATATATTTATGCCATTTACATATAGATGTAATGTTAGATTGGTAGGTGCTCCAGATATAAGTTAAAACCTGTCCTCTCTTCCTTCTAGCCACTGCAGACTTTTTAAACAATGCTATCCAGTTGTTCCTGAGGACATTCTCTTCCCCATCTCTTGTAACATGGTGTCTTGCTTCTAAATGCAACCTCAGCTTCTGAACATAAATAAAATATGATTGTGGTTTGTCACTGAGCTGGCATTTGTCAAAGTCAAGAGGTAACCATTGCTGAATCTGTTATTGAACCGTGCACACCACAGTTGAGTGACTTGAGAGCTTTGAACATAGGAACTGTAGACAGCAAATCATCACAAATGGAAGAGGTGTAGTGCCACTCTGTCTTCTCCATGCCAACAGGTTCTTTGGATTCCAGAAATTCCTGTATGTGCCATACAAGTTTCAGAAAAAGATTCAGCTATACATACAGACACTACTTTCTTCTTTCCCTCCTCTTTGATGTGTATATGAGAAATTTAAACCCTCATGCACAGCACTTTTCACAGAAAATAAACATAACATTAAATTGCTAAAATGACAACACAGTAGTGAAGGAGGCATTTCTGCATAATATGTTTTTTTCCTCTTTATTCAACAACATAAACTGTATTGGCATCTATGACTGCTACACTAGAAAGCTTAAAATGCTGATATAAAACTTGAAGTAGGCAGTTATGTTTCCACTTACAAGAATCAAGGACTAATTTTCTTTCCTTGAGGAGACTAACTGATAATCTTTACAGTAGCAGAATAGCTATTTTGTTCATCTGGCATGGGATCTGATGGATTAAAATAAATGTATTATTTTTGCTTATTTGCTTTATGATAGCACTTGTTTAAGTCTACTCCTTATGCTATACTTTTTCTGTCAAGGTTAGCTCACATATTAGCAATTATACTTTTTAATAAAGTTACATTTTTAACTGTGTCATCAATCAATTCTGAGAAATTTAATTTTCTGTAAGAATGGCTTTAGGAAAGTAGTACCATCTACCAAGTAGCCATTAGCATATGTAAATGGAAAAACATGGTAAAGAAGATGAGACCTGTCTGTGGGCTCTGAAATGATCAATCTCTGAGACAAGATAAAAGAACAGCTCTCCTGTGGGAGACAATGACTTACTTCTTCATGATAGTTATTTAATGTCAGTGTATCTTATTCAGATAATAAATAAGAGGACTTCCCCTGAGCCTGATTACTTGTATAATGTGTTCTCATATATAATTACAAAGAGAATTAAAAGCCAAGCTGGTGTGTGAGGCAGCAAACTAACTTTACCACCCACCAGTTCTTCCCATGTCATTGGCTGCTCACCTGGCAATGCATCTGTAGCTGACACGGAACTTTTTATCTGAAGGCTGTATTTGTGATACTTTTTTAACACATTTGTGAACTTTATTTCTCTAACAAAATAATCTTTAATAACACAAATCATCAACTTTTTTCTTATAGAAACTGTTGCTAGTTCATAGAACATAGGCCATACATATTATAGTATGTACAATAGCCCTTAATTCAGGAAAACAAAAGAACCCTTAAAAATAAATCCTACAGGAGAATTAACTACAAATTAGATAGCCTTCACTAGATTTCAAGTGGGATTAATTCAGCTTTAAGATAAGAAAAAAAAATCTTAACATCCCAAATTTGAAAGTCACATGATACCAGAGGTTTAAGACATACAAAAATAAATAAGATGCTAAATTCCCCAGAAGCTGTTTGACTTCCAGTGAAGACCTAGGTATTCAGCTAGGGATTTAGCTAGGAGTTCATAATTTCAAGGTTCTGACCCAGAGTCCTCACTGTATCAAAGCCAGTACAAAGCCAGTGCATCACTTAAGTCCTATTAAACCATGATACAAAAGCCTCATGCTGACTTTTGCAGAAATGACTTATGCTGTGTTCCTTCCCTTTCTACACTAACAAGTTTTGCAGGTACACATTGAATATGTGTGTTAGTTTTGCATGGCTGGGTTTTTGGTAGCAGGGGAGACACGGAGATGGCTTCTGTGAGAAGATGCCAGAACCTTCCACCATGTCTGGCAGAGCCAATCCCTGATGCCTCTGAAGATGGACATGCTGCTGGCCAAAACTGGCCCAATTAGAGGTGTTGGTAACGCCTCTAGGATAACATATTTAAGAAAAAAATCAAAACAAAATCGGTGCAGTTTTTGCTAGCCAGAAAAGAAGAGGAGGTGAGAGTATGTGGTAGAAACAACATGAACACACCGAGGTCAGTGCAGAAGGAGGGGAGGAGGTGCTCCAGGCACTGGAGCTGAGATTCCTCTGCAGGCTGTGGTGAGACCATGGTGAAACAGCTGTGCCGCTGCAGCCCATGGGGATCCACAGGGGATACAGAGATCCACCCATACCAAAAGAAGGAGGTGCCCATGCTGGAGCAGGTGGGTGCCTGGAGGAGGCTGTGATCCGTGGAAGACCTGGTTGAGGAGAGGGACCCTACTTCCAGGCTGGAGCACCTGTCCTTGGAGGACTGCACCCTGAGTAAGAGTGACCCACTGCACAGCAGTTTTGGGAGGACTGCTGCCTGTGGGAGGAACTCCCATTTGCAGCAGATGCAGTTTGGCTGCTGCTTGTGAAAGCAGACCCACGCCGGAGAAGTTCATAGAGAACTGTCTCCTGTGGAGGGGACCCACAGCCTCACAGGAGAAGGACTCCTCTCCCACAGCAGCAGAAAAAAAACTCTTGATGAACAGAACAAAACTCCCACCCTGTCTCCCTGCATGGTTGGTGGGAAGGAGGGACAGGCTGGAAGAAGAAAAGGTGTTTTTAAAGGTTTGTTTTACTTCTCATTCTACTCCTCTGATTTTTTTAGTGATAAACTCATTTTGTACCTCTAAGTTGAGCCTGTTTTGCCCTTGGAGTGTTTTTGGCATGGTCATTATTTCAACTCATGATCCCTTTGTTTAACTTTTTCTCTCCTCTGCCCAGCTGAAGCAGGGGAGAGTGAGTAAACGTCTTTCATGGGTGCCTGTTGTTTGGCCAGTGTCAAACCTCAACAATATGCAAAAAAGTGATTTAGAAATACAGGCAAGTGGAAAATAGCAAGTAGCATACAAAATCTAAATCTAAAAGCTGTAAGCATAGGAATGTTTTCCTAACTTCTCTCTTCTTTGGCAAGCATGCATGAGAAGGAGAGGTTATAACTGAGAAAAAAGTAATTTGCAAATATGAAGCCATCACTGTTTTCAAGCAATCATCACTTCCTTGGGAAAACTGGGCATATTAACAAAAGTGGTTTTATGTAACACCTTAGTAATTTCCTAGGAATTTAGGATGTTGGCAAATACACTGTCTTCCTTAGAGTTATAACTGAAATTACATTGGTTCTGTGGAATTCAACCCCAAACACTTATTAAAAATCTTAATGTACAGAGTCTCATTGGGTGGAGTTAATTTTCATTATAGCAGCCCATGCAAAGCTGTATTTTAGATCTGTGACCAAAACAGTGTTGTTGGCACATCAATGTTTTGCTGCTGCTGAACAGCACTTGCACAGTGTCAAGGCTCTTTCTCCAGCTATGCCAACAA
Source organism: Anthoscopus minutus (assembly GCA_013399455.1). Lineage (NCBI taxonomy): Eukaryota > Metazoa > Chordata > Aves > Passeriformes > Paridae > Anthoscopus > Anthoscopus minutus. The sequence goes on from VWYI01015170.1 coordinate 26,475, forward strand.
AGGACAGGAGTCTGGGGATGGACAAAAAAGATTGTGAGGGAACACAGCTGGGACAGCTCTCCCCAGCTGGCCAGAGAGTCCATATAATGTCTTCTTCAGCAATAAAACTTGGTGGGAGTTTTTCCAAAGTAGCCTTTGCTCAGAGACTGAGCATCAGTCAGCTGGTAGTGAGTAATTGCTTTTCTATCACTTGCTTTTTTTCCCCCTCTCTTCCCCCTTCTCCTATTAATCTATCTTTATCTCTACTCTCAAATTTTCTTATTTCTGTTTTCTGATTCTCTCCCTCATCCTACTAGGGAAGGGCTTATCTGCCATCTGGAGTCAACCCTCTACACTTAGCTAAAAGAGTTCCGTACTTCTAGCTTCACTGTTTAATTTCTTGGGATTCTTAGCCTCAGAATAAATTGTGATGAAGCAAGGACAGGTTTTGGAGACCCGGTGTCTTAAGCAGCCTACCTGACAAAAATCCAGATTATTGTTTCACTGAAATTTCACAGGAATTAAGGTATTTTTCATCAGGCAGAACTGGTTTTTGGAAGTTTTTCCAGCTTTCTCTAATTTGGACTAGATTTTTCTTGTTCCATGCATTCACAGACCTCCTGGTAGGAAATGGAAGGAGTTGAAAACAGGCAGAGTTGGGGACCTAATTAGAGCATAATTACAGACCTGTCCTACTTTGAGAAATCTTAGAATGAATACAACATAGTTATCTCTACCTCACTGGAATTTTATGTCAATGGACTTTAATGTCATTCCCTCAGAATATTTTATCTGGCTTTATAGCCAATAAAATTCTGTGCCTACTGCCATCCCCCTGACACCAGATAAGAAGGCACATGCAGTGATGTCCTGTAGTCTGACTTTTCCCCTTCCACCCATTTCTGGATATGAAAAGCAATAACAATTCTAACAAAGGAGACACTACACTGTATGTCTCTCCCCATGAATCACATGGAGGAACAATTAATGGAGCTCATTTTCAAACAGAAATGTACATGAGAATATGCATTCATTACTAATGAATATGACAACAGATGCATGTTTAAGATGACCAAGTGGAATTGAAATATGTAGATTCAAAGCTGAGGCTGGGAATAAAACCAAAAGATTTCATAGACAGAGAAGTATACAGCTATCTACAAACAAAGGTACAAAATCAGGTTGATTTTACAAATCAAGATATTTTGTTTTGCCACAGAACTCAAAACCAGAGAGGTTTGGCTGACTAGAGACTACAGAAAAGTTTAGAGCTGTTTCTAGCCCTTCAGCTATTTCCAATTTCACTCCTAAGCCTTTTTTTTTTGCATATGTGAGATAGGTGAAGAGTATTTTGTAAAACTTTGCCTTTTCTCTACATCTATATATTTGTGTGCTTTTACCTCATATATACATATAAAGGTAAGAGATATGACTTGACTTGCCCATTGATATTTCTAAGGTTAGATTTGCTGCAAAATTCAAATTAAGCCTATAATGTCCTTGAATGGACAGAAGAAAAGTTTTCTTTTTAAAAGACCCCATGAAATGAAGAGGGCAAAGATCACTACAACATATAGAATCTGTTCACAAGGACATCAGAGGCTGAAGAAAATTTTCTCCCCAGTAAATTCAGTTGCTGCTGGCATTATCATAATGACAACAGTGACTAGGGGATGCACTTCCTTTTGAGTACTAAGAGCTGAACGGCAAGATAAGCTGTGAAGAAATACATTGCTTCATTCAGCAAGCAGATTTGCCCATTTCTTGAGCCCCGTGTTACAATCTTCCATCAGCACATAGTTTTTCATCAGTTCTGGAAATAAACTGCCCTTTAATCTGGTTGTATTCTCATGGCCAAGAAAAGAGATGGTCAGGAAAACATGTACCCTGGAGCAACATTCTGCATTTGAATGGGTTAAGAAAACAAGCCAGTTTCAAAGCTATCATTATTGTCTAAAAATCATCATTAAAGTTGTTTTTTAAATTGCATTCTTCACAAAAAGCTACTTGTGCTCCAAATCCTCACAGCATTCTTCATGCGTCCTGCATTTCTACAGTCTTATTTAGAAGGAACTTTTAAGATATGTGAAAAGTTGTCAGAGAATGTGATTTTATTTTTTTTAAGAATAAGGTTCTCAAGCTGTTAAATACTGACACTAAGCAAAAAAAATAGTATAATATCTGAGGAATGATTTTCACATCTACCAAGTATACAGAATTTTATTCAAGTCACTTCCAATTACAGTAATTATGGTTTTGCTTTCTAGGAAAGGAAATCAATTTATGAGGTTACCTCCATGTTCAGTCATGTCACTTAGATCTAATTTAGAAACTCACACAAAATTACAGTGATTCTTATATATAACATATAATAAGGCTTGTCTGAAAACCTTGTCTTTAAGCTGAGTCACAAGATTAAAAAAAGGTCTTACATATTTCATACAAGATTTTTATTTTAATATTATTTTTAGTCTGCAAAATTATTTTGAATATCCCATTTCTTAAACAATGATAATACTTTACTCCATAATTGTTTACAGCGAAATAATCTAAATACTGAGGGGGGGGTGTGTGTGTGAAATGTGTTGATACTCTTCAAGGTTTGTGGCAGCTCTTAAAAAGCCTGGTGTTTCTCTAGGAGATAGTATATAGAAGAGAGAAAGAAATTTTTCATGGAGAGATGTTTCTGCAGCTCTGTACACATGATTTACATGAATTGGAATGTTTGTAATCAAAATGTTTTTTCTTACATTTTTGTAGAATTCTGGCCTAAAGTACTCCACATTCTTGAGAAAACATGACACAATTGTCCTAATGATATTTTGTTTGCAAATTTCTAGAGACAGCTAACCTTTCTGACAAAAAGGGGTTTTTTTATCTCCTACATTTTTTACGGGAAAAGCATACTCAACAGAAAAGCATTTTCTAAAGGAAAAAAATGTTATCTTACCAATAACAAAAATGCAGCTTTTATTTCATTAATGTACTGCTATGAGAATTGGCAGATATCCAGATTTTTTAGTTTCTATTGTTTTGTTATGTTTTTCTGGAGCATATGCTTGAGAAACCTGCGATAGCAGAGATTTTAAAGAAATAAACAGATGTTTTTATTTTCTAGTACAAATGAGCAGCTTACAGCTATCTCATCTAACTTTTCTTGAATGTTTATTCAGTAAGTTTTTATGGAACTCCTTTTTTACTGAAAACTGCCTTCAGCCAGCACTGAAAGAACAACGAGCACACACAGACACACACACACAGACACACACACACAGACACACAGACACACAGACACACAGACACACAGACAGACAGACACACACATGCAGCCGTCCCAGTCCTGCCGAGTTACAGGGCAGGACATCTCCACTCACAGCCCCGTGCCAAGTGGCTGTGCTGCAGAGCACAAGGTGAACACACAGCCAAGGTCAGCGAGCACGTCTTCGTGCTGAACTGCTGACAAAACGTGCTGCTCCCAAGCAGCTGAGAAATGTTTTTCTACACAGTTTTGATGCTATCTATTAATCCCTTGACCCCCTCTAGATCCCAAGGACTACAGTTAGAAAAAATTCATGAGAAGGTAAAACAATATATTCTGTGTACATATATTAGTGAGGACCTGGTAAATTTACCTACACATTTAAATTTTATTTAAATACAAGCACTTTGCAGGTGGATTCTAGTACCTCATTTTCCTTTATGAAGATCTGCCTAGATAGTTATAGCTGCTCTTCAAGATTTAAGGAAAATCAAACACATGCATTGTTAAAACTAAAATGAACTTGCACATTTACAATAAGCTCACAGAAACTTCATAAATGAACACAATTCTTTGTGTTCATTGAAAAACGTGAATTTTTCCATAGAATGAGACACAAGTTCTCATACATGAAACTTGATTATTGCATTTACACATAGCAATGCTTTTCAAAATTTTAAGTCACTATTATGCCCTATTAGACTGGTAATATCTTGTTAAAAGTTTTTTATTTTTACCCAGATAAATTTTCACAGATTGGAAAAGTAGTCCTAATATTTACTGTACAGGGAATACATCCAGTGTAAAATCACAGCTGAAAGAAAAGGACTCTGGATCAACAAGTTTAATGTTTTTGTTCCAGTAGCAGTGCAACTGCAGTGTTTGAAATTTTGAATATTTTTGTAGAAACCTGAAAATCTTTGTAGAACATTAGTAAGATGGCTTTGCAACCACTGATAATGCTTTACTCAAGCTACTGTAAGGTCTGGAAATAAATGAAGTACTGAAGATGCTGAACTTTTGAAATCTAACAAATAAAGCTGGTTGAATCATTCAAACTGAACTCTCTTTGGTAAAAGGAAGATTAGGTTAGGGAACATCTAAACAAACTAGACATAAATTTTTGGGACTGTATGGAAAGCAGCCAGATGTGCTGAGGGAGCTGGCCAATGTCTCAATTATCTTTGAAATGTCATGGCCCTCAGGGGAGGTTTCTGAGGTTGGGAAGAAATCAAATACATCTCCTGTGTCAAAGAACTACAGAAAGGAGGATCCAGAAGCTGTAAGCTGATCAGCCTCATCTTGAACCTCGGGAAGGTGGTGAAGCCAATCAGCCGGGTACACATTCCCCAAAAGAGTGAATAAGAAGGTGGCCCAACACAAGCAGCAGGGATTTTCTCAGAAGTTTATCTCAAGCAACCTGAGGCAACTAAAGTCCCACTGACTCAATGAATGACAAATTTCTTTTTGTCTCTACTGAAGTATCCATGTGTTTTATCTAAGTTTATCTAAGAGTGTTTTCTGCCTGCTGTAGCTTTTCCCTTGATGCAGCATTTTGGATTTCAGTAATAAAGTAGCGTTGTCTCAAGCTTAGGTTCACTCAGAGTGAACCTAATAAAATAACAACTATAGAATTGCTCCTGTCTAGTCTGGATCTAATTTGAGAGTAAATGTCACAATACATTGCCAATTAAAGGAGGAAGGAAACTCAGGCAGAACCCACTGAGTTACTCATATTCCCAGAACACTGACTGTCAAGAGGTAAAATTCATCATAGGAGCTTAAGACACTGTTTTTCTTGGTTATTTTTTTGTCTTTGATAGTGGTATATGAGCAGTAGTAGAAGGGACACTGGGAGATTTTAAAATAGCTATTCATAAAGGCATTTCTTTATTGTTTTCTTCGAAAAATGTTTTTAATGTGGGTCAAAATCCCAGAGGTTTGACAGTGTAGGAGAACAAGTGGCTTTGCTCAAAGGGATTGAGCCATAGTACTTGACAAAATGAGTTAAAATTGTTCTTTTTTCACCATAATATGCCTATTTTAGGAAAAAAGCACAATGCTGATGAAAGTACACAAAACATAGTTTTACATCAGCATGCTAGTGTGTGTATTCAAATGTTTATACACCTTCGCAGTCTCCATTTTGTCATACTAATCAGATACTCATTTGGATGTGCAACAAATATTTTCTTAGACATAAAAAGTGAAAATGGCCAAGAACTTTGTTATGACAGAGTTGGGCTGTTATGCAGTTTGGTCGCAGCACTGAAAACTGTGAAAATTATGGCTCTTTTCTCTGTTCAGCAGAATTTCCCCTTCTAGTGATGTTGGTACAATTAAAGTTGAGTGCTGTCACTAAAAGAAGTTTAATCCTTTTACTGCATTGCAGTCATATGGTAAATTTTTATAGCTATCACTACTCCTGCTTTATCTGTTATCCCAGCAGGGCATGGCTGAGATACAACAATATTGCACAGCAGGGCTGTCTCTTTTCACAAAGCATTTCACTGACTCTTCTGTGCTATCTCCTACTAATCAGATTTCTCACCGAGGTGCCCACCCACCCAAATCAAGTGTGGTCAGTGGAGCTGGCAGGTTACCACTTTCCAAACAGTTTAATGAATATCTACCCATTTATGTTTGCTTAAGAAAAAACAGTGGGGTGGCTTCATAGGGTGGGATTATTGCCTCTGCATCCTGATATTCTTGACTGTAAATTTAATTCCTGCTCGTGCAATGAGTTGGTAATTGTAATCTGAGATAGTATATTTGATCTTGCTGCTCCTGGCAATGGAATCCCATTGAGTCACCTATTCCAAAATCATGTGCAGAGGTGTCGTATAAACCTAAATGTTGCCTGGCATAAAATAGCCTATCTATCTGCAGAGCAACAGCTGGCATGCTGAGGATATATTCATTCTCACCCTTCTGCACTGCCTCAAGCAGATAGTTCTGTACATTAAAATAATTGGAAAATGACATTAAAAATATTATTTGTAGAGATGGTACTTGTTTCTACAGATGTTTTCAGTCCTCTTTTCTTGTTCATAGTGTGCTGCACTTTTCTTGTTCTTGTTTCTCTAGTAGTACCTGTGATGCTATTTTCAAACTGCTATAAACAATGTTTGTTGCAGAATCTTCCATGTAGAATTGTAATTTCCTGTATAACTGTTCTAGTATAGATCATTAATTACTTCTTCAGCATATTATCAGACAGCTCTCCTATCAGAAGTATTAAGAAACTAAACCAAAAGCAGATGAAAAATGAAGTAGATAACTTGGATATTTTCTCAGATACCAATTATTTTTGTTGTCTGGTTTATGCCTTGCACAGTACATGGCAGTGCAGAATTTAGTCTCACCTCTGTATATAACTGTAATTATTTTTGATAGTTGTGTTTCAGCTTTATCATTAAGGACTTAGTTCTGTAATTGCTTCTGAACAGATTTCTCATTTAAGTCCTAAACATGCATTCTATTACAGAAAAAGTCAGTTGAAATATAATTGCAAATACAGCTATAAACAATGGTTTGCTAAGAGAGTCATACAAAAGAAGGTACGTAGCCTACAGGTTTTCATCTGATCACAGATACCTGTAATAAAATAAGAATTATACAATTTACTTGCCTGCTTGCTTGCTTTCTCCCCTCTCCCCCACCACCCCCCAGTCTATAAGGTCCAATGCCACTTATCTCCACTCTGACTCTCATGGTGGGATTTGCAGAACATTAGAGGCACAGCTCAGAGGCATTCCTTACCACATTGCCTCATGGAGAAAATTTTCTTTGTGACTAATTGAGTATATTACATTTTTCAATGTGACTATCCTGATGCAGATTCTTGGGCTTTTCACAGTGGAAGAGTGACTAGACAGTCACTCAAAAAATAGAAGAAAATGTTGATGGGATACTGTTTGAGAAACTTCAGAACTGCATTAAATTTTTTAACTGCCACAGGCAGCCCTGGAGCCCTGATGCAAGAAACATTGGAACTGCATGGGGAAGAAGCTGATCTACACACTGGTAAGCTCTGCCTGAGCTCCTTCCTCAGTCTAAACAGTCCCAGATCTCAGCCTCTTCTCACTGGATGCTCCACCCCCTTAATCATCTCCATGGCCCTTCACTGGACTTGCTCCAGCATGTGCATGACTTCTGTTGGAGGAGCTCACAAGTAGACACTGGGCTGTTACATCACTAATGAAAAGAAGGTACACAGGAAGGAAAATAGAACAGAAGCTCCAAAGCAACTTTTCAAAATGATCACATCAGCACCAAAAACAGTACTCCAGAGCTGTTGTTTCAAGGGCTGAAAAACTTACACATAACTAACTGTTAGAAAATGTGAAATAATTGTGTGTGGTTTTAGGAGAAGTCAATGCAAACCAGAAATCCACATTGGGTATTTTGAATATTTTTACAACAGAAAGGTTTAGGAATTATATTATGCTGCTGTGATGCTGCAAAAAAATATTTTAATCAAACGTTGTGCTCAGTAATTTCCCTTTTCCATATGCAGTGGTCAAAGGTGAAGACAACAGGTAACCTACAGCACACCAGGAAGCAAAACCTAAAAGAAGAATAAAATGAACTTATTGAACTAGTTAATGAATATACTGAAAATGTCTGTCTTTTCATTATAATTTTTAGAAAAATATGAATTAATTTTGATATGACTGACTGAACAATGAATTAATAGAGTAGGAAAAACACATCACTATTGCATTGGTAAAAAGGAAAGTCAAATCTGAAGAGGAACTGGAAAAGAGAAATTTTCATGTTTTTCATAGAGAGAGTCACTCTAAATTCCTAAAGCCCATGTTGAAAAGCATAAAGTAATACATTCAATTTCCTGGCTTTTGGCAGTTGCTTGTGATAGACCATATTTCCTGTTCATGTAAATTCTGAGCTTCTGGAATAAGAAAAAAAATTTTTTTCTTCCCTTCCAGGACCATTTTCAAAGGACACTAGTGAGAGATGCTGTCAATGTTTTGTTTCTTTTCCTAGAATTTACAGCTGAAATTCTTTATAACTACATATATCATCAGAGAAGTAAAAGTCATGAGGACCAAGGTTTTTTTCTTTTGCCTAAGAAGTAAGATTGAATCTTCCAACATCAAGAAGATTTTTAGCTTTCCTCTGAATGCTCTGTTCAGCATCAAGGGAAATCCCAAGTTAAGCTATCAGACACAAAAAATAGCAAATGCCTTATCTAAAACTTTCCTTCAGAGGTTCAAAAGAATTCAGTAAACATGAACAAGTTTAAGTAATTCTCTGCAAAGGAGATAGTCAGAATTTTCAAAAGTCTGTAAGTGCCAGGAAGTCCATTAACTCTCTGTTATCAAAGGACATCATCCCTCAGTATGAAGCCAATGAAAAATTGAGTATGTTAGAAGAAAGTCAGTCACAGATTACACAGACTCTTACTGTCAGAAGAGTATAACTTGAGAAAGAGCTGATGTATGCAGTTAGTTTCTTTCCTTTTAGGTCTGATTAAATGCTCATTAGTGTTGATAAGAATGCTTTAATTTATTTTCAAGGGACTTTACTCCCATACCCAGAAAGATGTCTGAAATATGCTCTGAAAATTATGAAGAAAATATCTGAAATGGTGGCATTTTTTGAATCTAGAACTGAATTCTTACCCTTGGTCATGTACGGTGGAGTAGTGACTGAGGCAGAACCTTTCCAAAGTTTTGAGATTTCTGGGTCGTGCACCAAGCCTCTGATGAACTCCAATCTTTACAGTATGATCAGATATTGATTAAGAGAAACTCAAAAATCAAACACTCATCTAATCTTACTGTTTTAGCCTGGAAACTGAACTAAGTCTCAAGCCTTCTTACTCTTTCTCCACACTTCCTTGGTGGGTGGCTATTGAAGTTCAGAGTCTGAAATCTTCTGGCACGGCATAAATAACCTCTCTAGTGAGCTGTCATTAGACATAGGGGTTTTATTCCCCCCTGTACCTGGTTGGTATAAAATAACACCATCGATCTTGTAAAAAGGACTCCTTGTTTTACTCCTCCAGCCCAGTTACCACTGCTGTGTCTCCATAAGTCATGACTACTCCTAGCACAGCAGGAACACATTAATGATTTATTTTTTCTGCGGAATACCCTTATTACAAATGATTTTGTTACCTTGCTGGGTACTCTCACTGCAGGACATTGTGCTAATAGATCCCCTTGAGCATTTGCAGCCTACATTCCTCATTTAACTGGATCCCAAGCGCTGTGCATGTTAAATACCTCATCTATTATCTCTTTAAGCACGAGATTTCTGTCACAATCTCTTTTGTTGACTAGGCAGTTTCTCACAGAAGTAAAAACAGTGCAAGACTTTTCTAAAATTAATGGGAGAAGCTCCTATTTGTAGTTTTCTCAGCTACAGGCAGTGACAGGCTCATATTAGGGAAAATATCAGTTCCAGTACCCCTTATCTTGGCCACTCTGTATGACTTTTCAGTTTTCTGAAACAGTGAATCACATTTCCTACTATTAGTAGTGGATCCTACTACTTTTTTCTTTTTCTTTTTTTTTCTTTTTATGTCTCACAAATTTTGACGAGAGAAATTTGGGCACATTAGTATTCAAGCAAGTTTTACCACAGATAGCAGTAGGAACCAGAGTGAATGTCAGGATGGATTATTTTTAGAAATTCTTAAGATTTTGACTTTTGCAAAATTTTTTTATAGATCCCTACTAAAAGACTGACAAAGTCCTTAATTATCTGAGGTGAATATTTCAGAGGTAAAAACCAGAAAAGTTCAGGATGGATGGCAGGTCTGGCATTGGCACAGACATACAAGCAGTGGAGCACACTGGGTTATGCAAGATGGTGACTATCTGTGTGGTACTGAAAAATTGAAAAACAGTAAAATATCATTTTGGGTTGGGAATGAAGAATGGCTCTGTGCCATAAGAGAGGTTGGTGCCTGCCTGATGAATTTGGAGGTTGATGTGTCTTTTGTTGGTTATGTAGCAGCTGTGCACAGTGTGTAGCTGCTGGGGAAGTGGTATTTATCATGTATATGGAGCATGCAAGCCTTTTGGATTGTATCTTACATGGATTGCAAACCTTTAGCAAACTGATTTAATGGAAGTTTCCTGTGCATATGTCAGGAGGGTTGGAATCTTCAAGGTCTGTTCCAATCCAAACCAATCTATGATTCTATAATTCTATCATTCTTAAGGACAGTAATGTGAAAGGCTTATGCTTCACATCATCATCTTTTAATAAAGACAGAAATTTTATTTTTTGGAGATACTCATGGACTTACTTTATAATTTTTCCCAGGGAATTTTTATTGTCCATTTTCTTCCATACTTTTGCACATATATCTTTGTAATTTTAAATTATGTTTGTGTGTGATTGGTCAGACACGAAGAACCAATTTCTACCAATTTTTAATGTACATTCATCCAAAATGAAATATTAATAAATCTAAGTAGAAGTGTCAGAGTATGGCTCTATACTGCTGGATATGTGCAATGCTTTCCAAATTTTCTTCCTCTTTACAAAGAATCAGAAAATGCAAGATCAATTAAAAAAAAGGTATGAGGGTATGCAAAAATGAAGAAATAGGTATTATATTGGAATTATTTATAAACAGAAACTAGATGACAGGCTTTGCATTTGGATAAACAAGAAATGATGAAGAATCCTCAGCTTCCTAGTTATCACTGAGAAATTTCTTTCAAAATTTTCTGGGTACTTTAGTCTATTTCTGAAGTCCTTATACTTTTACAGGTTTTGTCTTGCAAATAGATAGCATTAAAAAATACAAACAAAACCCAAAAATCACAGGGATTTTGGAACTCTGGAGAATTGCCTGGGAGGAAGTCTTCTTGTTTGCATGCGTTTGCCGTTTTTACACGTTCCTTTAGAATATATCTATAGGGTACATGGCAGATGGGCCTCATGTGTCCTGCTGAGCATTTCCCCTCCCTTCCCACTCATAACATAGGCAGGAATGGCTGGCAAGGGAATGCACTGCTGCTCAGCCACAGCTGAGAGGCAGCCACAGCTCTGTCCCTGCATGCTGCATGACAGGCAGGCTTCAGAGCCAAGTGACCTCTGTAGAGGGAGCATAAAGGGGCAGCCAAGCTGCTGCTGCAGGGAAGGAAGGGGCTGTGGTATTTTGTTTAAAAAAACAATAGGGAGCAGGGGACCAGTGCATACTGCAGTAAGGATGGTGGCTAGACACATGGCAAAGAAACCCCAGCAAAGTAGTGCATCAGAGCAGTGCTGATCTCTCCAATTTTCTGGCTCCAAAATAGCAGCTGATTCTGGCCTGTCACATAATAATTATATGTCTGAGTCAGGAACACCTAAGCTAGAATAATTTCCTTTATGGCTGGATTTCTGTAACTGTAATTTAACACCTTTCTTTTCCAACTGAAAGTATTTTCCTGTATTTGCTAATACAGTTTCTGGAATGCATGATCACATGTCATCACAAACTGTAATTACAGAGAAGCTATAATAGCTTTTATGCAACATCTTTACAAACAATGAGTACCTTGTCGAGCTCATTTCCTCTCACTGGGACCCAAAGTCTCAGTAGGTGTCCTGAAATGAAGACAGAAGGCAAAAGAGATACACTAGTTTCCCCCTGGAATCACAGCACCTAATCTTTAATCTTTGTTATTTTGGTACTGATTAATAAATTCTCTAGAGCTTCTGCCATATTTGTCATTTTCCTCATATGTAAGAGCAGCTGATCCATAAACTGTATTATGTACAAGTTGAAAAGTTCTGATTGTGCCTCAGATATTTAGCACATCTTGACTCCCCACCTCCACCAATTTATTTGGAAGAGTTGTACTGAAATGAGATACAGAATAAGCCTCTTTCCTGAGATGCCAAATACACTGGCTTTATTGAAAATGTTTCTGCAATTCTGCATTTATCCTATATAAGTAATATCTAATCTTTATTTAGTGAAAACAGACATTGACACTGATAGCAGGAAGGAACTTGATAGAGAAAGAATGTTTGGTTTGGATTAAGGTGTTTTTTCCTTTTTGTATAACCTCTTTCCCAAAGAAAAGATTCATTGAATGAGTAGTGTTTGCTAGGACAGAGTCATTGTCTTTGGTTGAAGATGAAAGAATGAGGGATTAACAAAGTAGATAGTGGTTCTATCTACATGGTTCTCAGAAAATGTATTGTTTTACCAGAACACTTTGCAAGAGCTAGACAAATAGTGTTTGTTCCACTGAATCAGGCCCATCCAATGGAAAATGTAAACAGTTGAAATGGAAATTAGATTTTTGACATCTTTTTGGTAAAGTTTAATAAAAAACAGCCCCTTGAAACTCTGACAATCTCTATTCCTCATCACTTCAGTATTAGATTCATGCTTCATTTAGTATGATGCCAGTGGGAGAACAGAAATACTCTGCTTCCATCAAAAATATTACCCTTTCTTAATGGAACACAGGTAGAAGGTATAGGCTTAACTGCTGGAAATCAACAGAGAAACAGGGAGGTAACCCTGGGGTGCTGCTGAATGATGTTACAGTGCTGGCTGTGGCACTGTACCTAACTAGACTAAAAGCAAAAAACACATGTAGACACTTCTGCATAGGAGACATGCATTGAGCTTAGAGACACTGAGAAACACTGAAAACAAGACTTTGCCTAAAAAACCCTATGGTTCTGGGGATTAGGTGCAATCCTGGGTTTCCAGCTGATACTTATGGGAAAACTCACTTGAAAGCACCTGGCCCTTGTCCTGGACTTTGCATTACTTTTTGTCCCATGGCAGGACTCTGCTGCTTGGAAACAAAGTGACTCAGGTGAGGAACAGGGTAGAGATTTATCAAACCTGAGTGGGGTGAAGAAAACAAATAGGAAAAATTTCTCAGAAAACAAGGACTAGAGGGCATGTGCTAAAAAAAATCAAGTTTCTAGTTTAAAAAAAAAATCTTTTTGGCCAAGATGCATAATTAAAACTAATATTTGGCCAGACTTTTAAATAGTTAAAAACATGAATTCTAGAAATTCACCAAAGAAAGCCATCTGAGACAACTGGAGAGATTTGAAAGACATCTGCACCATCCAAAGTTAAGACTGACAAAATTAGGAGACTATACCAAGGAAAGTGTCAGTTTAAACACACTCTTTTTTTTTTTTTAATGCAACATATTTCTTCTGCTAGAAACAAGACTTTCCTGCATAGAATCCTAATTTTCCTTAAAGCTTTAGACCTCACCTAAATGTATGCTTCCACTTACATGATATGACCAAGACACTCTGTGTCACAAATGCCTTTAAATAAAATGCAGGCAGTTACACCCTGACTTTGGGGCGCCTAATTACAATAAGATGTAAGACAGTCACACACTACAGATGAAAACACCAAAGTGGATGAGCAACCCCACAAGGCTGCTATTACAATTTTATGCTAACAGGGATCCAGACTTCCCTTGAGATGAGCTTTTGTGAAAAAGTACAGATTTTAATCTCAATGACATTTGAAAGTAGATGTCTTACTGAGACATTAGAAATGTCCATGTATTAAAATATTAGAGACAATTGAAAATCAGTGAGTCTCCTTTTGGAAACCCTGTAGTGGCATTAGTATGATGCTCTGCTCCATCTTAATTATTTGTGCTGTATGTCAACTTGTGCTCCCTGTAAATTTCCTCATAAAAGTAAACAGCTGCTTTCAATTTTGAAACAAAATTTAACATTCTCATTTTCGCCTCAGACTTGTGATACAATATTGTTTTAATCCTATATATATTTTTATTTATTTTATTTACTCCATTTGTAAAGTAGGCTACCATTTTCCTTAAGACAGCTCACCATATGCATATAGCATATAGCAAACCTAATAACTCTCTAACAGAAAATTACAAGCAGTATATAATAATTCTATGAACCATTAGCTCAAATAAGTAGCAAGAAAAAAGGAAGTTGTTCAGACCTATTTATGTAAGAGGTCATATCAGAATGGCTTTTCCTTGCATTAAAATAATTCATGGTTACATTTTGTAAACCAAGTTGGAAAAATAGTCGTTAGAAAAAGCAAATTACATTGTTATGCTACATAATTAGGCTAGCATTAGGGATATATCAAAGACTATCTTTCAGAATATTACAAATTCTTTTATCCAAAACTAAATATTGCTAGTTTATGTATTGAATTGTATATTTCTTGGCATACTCTATGTCTGTAACTTTGCTAACAAGTCAAAAAGTGGCCTCAGGAAGTTGAAAGCGCAAATCTCAGATACATCATTATTGTCACAAATTAAGTTCTCTTTGATCAGGTCTGACATTAGACCAGGCATTGCTGTTGGTTACTGAGGACTAATGTTTGAAGTGTCCTTTGCCATGGAGCAGTAAAAAGCTTTTTCTGATGTTCATAAGGCTTACATATGAGGATTTCAGCTGTACACACAGATAGGCAAGAACAGGAATTATTCAGCTGTGAGCTGAATTTAGTCTTGAATCAGTGACCTGTCATAAATCTTTTAATAAAAATAAATTTATTTTAAGGTCTGTGACATAGGGGAGGTTTGGCTATTCCAGTGATCATGATACAAAAGAACTTTCCAACTTTGAAAGGAACGGACAGTTATCTATTTCAAAATTACGCAATTCACATTATGTAAAGCATATGGTGCATCTTAAAGGAACATAAAGTTTCTTTTTTGACACAGAGCTGAAAACCATAATCCTACCAGCTCTATGGATGCAACTTGTCCTTAAGAGTATTCAACTGAAATACATTGTGTGAAATTCTGGATTTATTACTCAATAGAAAGGAAGCTGCAAGGTCTGTGTAATAAGGAATAAGTTGTGCTCTTTTTTTGAGTAAGCCTATTAATTCATGACATGCTAAACCATAATTTCATTTCAGGTTGGCTTAAGAAGCTCTCGTCTATTCAGTTGTGTTGAGACAGCTGTTTGTGGGGTCTGGAAGACTATCTTGTTTGATTCCTGTCTATCACTGAGGAAACACATGGGAAGCGTATTTGACTTAGATGTAACACAAATTCTGAAGATGTGGACTGGGAATAAACTGATTTTGTTTAAGAACAAATCTATAAAGACCTTTCAGTCTTCAGACCTAACCTATGTTTTCTTTGTTGCACTTGCATGCCTGGTTGGGGCAGACATGACAGGAAGAGCAGAAGGGAAGTCGTGGCTTCTAATGAGGGTGAGTAATGGGCACAGGAAACAGATCACTACAATGACTCATATGGAGACACGACCTCAGTAAGAGGACCCAAAATTCCATCTTCCAGGACAAACACCTTCGCTGAGTGATGGAGTCACTAAGCCCATTAGGTTTTCATTCTTTTATTCTTTGTTCTTCCAGGAAAGATGATTTCTTGGTAGTTGTGCTTCACTAGGAGAAGTAAAAAAGAGCTCTTCTACTGCTTTTGCAACACTTCTCTAAGAATTAGGAACTATAGCTTCAGTCTGCCTTTCTTTCCTCCTTTCTACACGAAAGGATGAGGATGCACAAGTTCTTTGGATGCTGCCTCTGCTCTATATGTGTGAGTCAGCATCATATCTGGAACTGCATGTGTGTCATGAGCTGAACCTGGCACAAAGCCACATATGAATTAAGCAAGCTACAGGTTCTGACCAGTCCAGAGGCTTAACCACAGTGTTACAATCCTCTTCACATATCTTATCATATCAATCAAATGTATCTCCAGACCTGGGCATTCTGCAACATGCATGAGGTGGGGAAGTGAGAGCATACCCCTACCCTGAAGGGAAGTATAACTTGATTGAATCTGTTGACTTTTTCCAGTTTTGTTAGAGATCAGACTTATGTTCTGAGATCTAGACACCAAAGCTGGAAATTGGGCAGAAAGCAGATATTTAATGATCAAGAAAGAGACTGAAGTGAGAAGTCACTACAAGGCTTTTCTTGTGTCTTTTCTGAAATAGTAACAGCCGATTTAGAAACTCAGTCCATCTCTAGTTTATTTTTCAGTATTTACAGATTAGTAAAAACATCTCTGTTTTTCTCTGTAAGGCCAGCAGTTAGCCTTGGTGGCAGCTTGAGACAGGGTGATACCATTCAGCTCAAAGTGTCTCTGAAGTCTGAAGCAGATCTTCAGGAAGACTACATTGACCAAAAAATAAAAGGAATTTTCTGAGGTGGAAATATAATCTATCTATTTCAACTTCCATAAATTAAGTCAATATCAGTCTGTCAGCAAATTAATTTATTGTCATTATGAGTTATGATTGTCATTATGAGTGGGATTAGGAGACAAAAAAGATTTTCCTGTAGCTTTATCCTGGCTTTCCTGAGGTTTTGGAATTTTTCCACAATGACCTCATCATGGCAGACAATTTAGGCAGAATATTTCTTATAAATGTTTATATTATCTATGCCCTCCAAATTTATAATCCAAAAGAATTTTGGACCTTTCTGCATCCTTCAGACCTGTGATACATAACATACCTGTGTATTGTCTTCCATAAGTACTGCTAATTTCTTACTTTCTCATGTCTCTACTTCTGTGTCGTCTCCCCTCGATTATGCAATGCATTTTTCTTCCTAGAAACCAAACACCATTATTCTTGGGAAAGTGAATCAACAATAAAAATGAGGTTTTCAGGTATTAATATTCATTCCAGCAACAACGTTTATCTATATGGCTATACTCATAGCTCTTTTTGGCCAGGTCTCTGCATGCATATTATGCAGGTGAAGAGTAGTTCATCCAGGTGAAGAAACCTCAGCACAGAAGTGCATAAAAGAGCACTTTCATCTTTGCTAACTTCCATATTTTCTTTTACTTTATGACAATGATTGTGTTTCCACTCCACTCCACTTCAAGATAGAAGTGTCCAGCTGTTGTTTTTCAAAGCTCTGTTAATAGTTTATTCATCTTTACATTCAACTGTCCTGATTCAAAGCAATTTGAAACCAGAGAGGCTTTTGATTTTCTGCCATACCAATCACTGTTATGGAAATTCTGTATAAAGTCTATTATGAATTTCCAGATGATTTCTGATATGCAGTAACTTCAGTCATTGCTAGTAATTTCATTCACTGCTAACATTCATTGCTAGCACCTATTTTTAAAAGATGTAGCAGGGGAAATATTCCAGAATATCTCTAACTGGGGGACATCATTTGAAGCCTCCCAGAACATGAATTGCTTGTCTTTTAAAAGTGAGAGATATTTGGAGCTGATCTCTTGCTTAAAGAACAGCAGCTCAAATTGTGTATAGTGACGGATACACACCCAGATAAGCCTTGCCTGACAGATGACACATCCCAATCTGCATTTAGGGGTTACTCTCTTGTGGTTTCACTCAAGCTTCCATTGAACTTTCCTTCACTGCCCTGGCTTTTACTGTCTGTCTGCATCAAGCCTTACTAAAGGGAGTTTGTCTGTCAGCCAATCATACTAGATCTATACCTTCTTGCTACAAGAGAAACTTGATTTTTATTTTATCTTTATTAACATGAGCATGTATTGTCATTTGGTTTGAAGTGGAAAATTTTAACTTGACTTTTTTGACTTCAATTATGCAAATGCAAAGTGTCAAAGATGCTGCCCTGTTTTATTTTTATACAGAGAGCATTCATAAAGTGATAGAAATAAAGGTGCTCAGTGGATAGCTCTTCCTTCTGAATTTTTCACTACATTTTTGCCAAGACAAATGAGAGTCAAACCCTGGTATATGTTGTTTCATTTGCATTACAAGAGTTGCATTTGGAACCAGGGCACATACACAGATACCAGGTACAGAATGCTGTTATCAGATTTGGCACAGCAAGTACTGGGCACTGGCAGGTTTTAATCACGTGTCACACAGGTTCATGTTTTAGGACAAGCATCTCAATTCAGTAAGACTCTTGTCTGTGTAATTAAACTTATATTTATTCAGAGAATCTCTAAAGTACATGGTTGCATTTCACCAAGCAATGGGGCTGACATTCTCAAATTAGAGGCTAATTGCTGAACAAGCTGTAAGATAAAACAGCAGATAATGACAAATTTTTTTGAGTGTGTTGCTGTTGTAATCAAATTGCAGATCACTCTAACAAGTGGTATGTCCTGCCAGTGAGAACCATGCAGCTAATGTAAGACATTTGATAAAGTTGGGAGGACACAAGGTGAAGCTGTAGTAGATGCACAGTTTAGTGTACAAAGTAGTGTGTACTAGCTGACATCAACATCTTTGAGATGATACAAGGAAATACTGAAATTGAACAGTTCCAGACAGAAAAAATGTTCACTTGGAAGATTTGTAGAATCTGGTATTTTCTTTGGAAAAAACCTGCATTTGATCGGACAAAGTACAAACGTGTTATGAAGAACAGCTTCTTGCTTTCCCTTCTTGCATCTGCAACAGTTCCTGTATAATGGGCCATAAAGACATGAATTCTGGAGCAGTTGACTAAAAAATGCTGTACCTCTAATATCTCAACACTCAGCTGAGTCAAGAGAAAAGGTGTCCAACCTCTGCAGAGCCACCAACAGATGCTATATCATCCTACTGTCGCTGTGTTGGGAGAGAATAAAATAAAAGAAGACAAAAACCAAGAGACAAAAACAGAGACAGAAGGAGAAAAAAAACTATAAAGAATTAATAGAGGAATAGGTTAAAGTTGGCATTTCAGCAAGGGTGGTAGAGGCTATGTGTTTTCATGGTTCTGTCACAAGGGAACTAATTCAAAAGGTTTAGTTCATAACTTGGAGGGTGCATTCACCAACACGCTTCACAACAAGAAAAGCTTGACAGAGAGGTGTTTTAAGAGAACAAAGATAACATCTGGGTGTTGTTAGCTAAGTATTTTCTTTTGGAATTCACTTTATTGCTAAATAAATAAAAGCCTGGCTTTTTTATGCACTGATCTGCTCACATCAGTCTGACTCATTACTGTTTTACATTTATTTTTGGAGGTTAAGCATATTGAATAATGAAAAACAACTCCATCCACCTTGATGTGAATATATAGCAGGTCCAACAATGTGACATATTAACATAATATAGTGGTTGAATTAATGATTTCCATTTATAAATTAATATGATTTAGAGCTGTGCATATACACAATCTAAGTTTATATTCAGCCTTTGGAAGCAGTGTATATTTATTAACACCTTTATAGTAATGCAAATTATACTTGATTTGGCTTCTGAAACACTGAACAAAGACTCCTGTGATTTCAGAACTTTTAACTCCTTATTGTGCAGTTTACAATTTAGTGTGTTGGAAAATGATTAGTCAATTTACCTGAAAGAGTCCTGGCTCGTATATATAACCTCTAATGGTAGAAACTGGTGTTTATACTATAAAGTATTTGAGATTGCAGATCTTCATTACAAAGACAGTATTCAATTGGCTGTTTCATAAAACTATCCTTAACTAAAGGACTTTCATGACAAAGTTATTCAGCAGAGTCAATATAATTGTTTTCATCAATTAGAGAAAAATGGGGATTACTGGAAAAATAATTTGTAATAGGAAATTACTTAAATAATTAAGGAATTAACTTCATTAAGAAATTATTGAATTCTAGTAAAAGAAAATTTTATCTGCTGTTTAAGAAATTGGTTTCCTACTGGTAAAAACATCCTGCAAAAATTTTTTGCATTTAGCAAATGACAATAAAGTAATGACTGAAATTGTCTTTCAAAGACAATGGCATAAAACATTTATTAGGTCCCTACTTATTTACAGTGGACAGAACCAGCATTCTCTTGTTCACTGTCTGGAAGTCTGAAGGTAGAACTAATCAAGAGTAGTCTCAGTCCCTACTCCCAGGTCATATCTATGCCTATGGTACTCTCTGGGATTTAGCCACTCCCTCTTGCTTTTCTTGCTACTTACTCTCTTCTCTCGCCCAGTTTACAGCCTGTTAAAGATAGTGGTGTGTGAAGAATCACCAGGATGCATACAACAGAATATTTTAGGAGCTGTACTCCATACTGCTGTAATGCCTTCAGGTTAGGAGCCTAGCTACAGAAGTGATTCATATGACTGAGACAGAACATATTGAATAGGGACAGTTATATTCCCAGGATTCAGTTTTGAACAATCCAGTGGGCTGTAGGAGCACCTAAATCAAGAAACAGGATTTCTTTCGGTATCCTGTTTCTTGTTCTAAAAGGAAATAACGTTCTTGGCTGTGTTTCTGTGAGATTATTTTGTTAGGCACTACTCTTAATTTGTAGAAGTTGGATTGAGTCATAAATATCTGATACATATAGGTACTTCTGTGAGGTTTAAAGCAGACAAGGTCTGGAAAGAGACGTTAAACCCTTATTTTCCTGAGTATTTACAGATACTTCCCATTCCCCTATTTATTTCAGTGGGTGGGAATGACACTGTAATTTTGACTACTTTGAAACCCTCACTGACTAGTAGCTTTTCAGAACATTTATTATATTTTATACATAGTTCATATGTTGTGCTTAAACTCATTAAACTCTCTGTGGTATATGAACGTAAGGCGATTGAACAGGCAGCCCAGAGTAGCTGTGGATGTCCCATCTGTCAAATTATTTAACCAAATAAATATAATATATATATTCTGAATTACTCTGTCTATCTTTTCTAGTGTTTAGCTTTTTATTAATTCAAAATTCAGAGAATTCAATCCCATTGAATTCCAACTCAGAAAAGAGAACACTTCATCAGCAACTAATGCAATTACTCAAATCCATAGCAATGTAGATTCCGTGTTCTGGTTTTGTCAGCAAATTTAAATTAAATCTTATTTGTGAGGGATTTGGAACTTGGTGATAAAGGCTAAGGCCATAACTGAGCTTAGATTGAGCTTATGGGGTGATAATTGTTTAAGGCGTAAGAACACTAAGTATATACAGGTGATGACTATTTTAAGGTGTAGAAATACTAAATATATAAAATCTGATTTTATATGCATATACACACTTATATTTGTGGCACTTACTGGAGAGGAGAGGTATAAGGGGGAGAAAATTGCTGTCCTGTTTAATTTAGTTTAGAAGGGCATTACAAACCATAAGATTATTTTGTGCTATTTCTTGCTCTTTCTATTGCTGACTTATTGTGTGTTTATTTTTTCAGTTCTGTGTCATTTGGGAACAGCAGAATAAAAGACTGCTATCACAATGGATTAGAACAAAATAATTTTTCTTATGATTTCAATGAGTCGCTTTCTAAATTTTGCATTAAAAATAATTGTGCAGTAATCTTACAGTCAAACCTGATGAGAATTTTTTTTTTGTGTCATACAATATCTTACAGCAAACTATAATGATGATGTTTGAAGGCATATCCATATAAAAGGAGAAATTTATAAGGACTCAAATTGGACAAGTGCTGATGTTAGTTTTATGGTTTCGGATTTTGTTATTGTTTGTTTTTTTTATTCTAGGTATCTTAGCTGTTTTTTATGTTTATTACATTTTCAAGAAACAGGAATTGTCCCTGCCAAGACTTTGATACTGTTCTATTTTTCCTTCATCTCTGTGAAAGGAATGATGATAAGGAATTATCCTCACAACTCCTTGAGCAGTAGAGCCTAATATAGCTCTGAGCTGCCTTGCATTTCTCAGCTCCATCACTGAAATGCAAAGAGCTATGTTTGCCACTGAATATAAAGACTAATTAGCAACAATGGATGTGTCACCTTGGCCTGGACCTGTAGGCATTGATCCTGGAGTCAGCTTGGGATATTTCAGTTGCTCTCCCTGGTTTGATGAACAACTACCAAGAGTGAGGGAAATGAAACTGTTGTTTTAGTGCAAACCAGGATTTATTCTACTTAGTCTTCAATAAGATTTGAGAAGTAAGAAGTGGATTTATTAAATCTTTAGGCTTGTTCCTTACTTAAATGAGTTATAGCAAGGAAACACTAAGCCCCCATTTACCCTCAAACACCACTGTATATCCTAGTTAAGGAACAAGGAAATATTATCCTGTTATCACATACTGCTCAGCATTTTATACAGAATGTAAACTGCTGTAATGTAATCTTTCTTCCTGTTGCTCCAGCAGCGGTTTTTAATAATTCTGATTCACATTGCCTTTCCATTGACTTCAGTGGACACACTCAGATTCTGCAGGAGTGCAAAGACTTACGCAGAAACACCTAGTGTCTTTCCGGTTTTTTTTTGAGCATTGCTAGGATATATCCCAAACAAGTTCCCTGAATTCTTTTGTCTTAGCTGACACAGAAATACAGGAAAAAAGTAGGTCCCTACTCCAAGAAGCTGAGAGCCTAAAGGAAAGAAAGTATTCCATTTCTAACACAGGCTGGAAGGTGGTGATAAGAATAATCTGTTTTCAAAATCAAGAGTAAACTTCCTTTTTTCTTTATTTCTTTCTCTTTTTGTTGTTAATTCTTTGGAATCGATACAGCACAGAACAATGAAGCGTTTAAAAAATCTTAAAAAAATCAAAGAACTTATGCTCCAACATGCTCCAGAGATCATGTTTATGGTCCTGTGAAGGGATGTGTTTTTCCTACAGTCTTGGTTTGATTGATAACGTGTTTGAAAAAAACATATTGAATCCCTTTTTCTTTCACCATTTAGAAATAACGAATGGGAAGATTTTACTTTCTTTTTTGCTCTTTCTTTCTGTATTTTTTAATCTCTTTTTCCCCTCTGAAATACCTTCTTTCAAAGTAAAATATATAGATACAGTTGGCTACAGCTCCAGTTTTCAAGGTTAAATCTGGGTATGATATTCCCATCTGTGCTTGCTTGTCCCTAAGACGATTCTGCAGCCCAGACTAGAATCCCTACTAGCTGTACTGACTTTTCCAGCTTGCACTCTTAAGATCTCCTTAATCTTATTTAAGTCTACAAACAGCTCATATTTAGCTGAAAATATGAGGTGGTTTTGTGTAGGAAAATGTCAGGGCCTTCTGCTATTCTATGGTAGAGCAAAAAGGCTTACTCTTTGGCTTTCCTGGGTTTTAAAACTCCTTTATTTTGTAAAGTAAGTGACATGCTGCCATCTGTTGGCAATGAGAAATTATTTTATTTCTTCAAGTGATTTAAGGAATATAAATCTTCAAATTCTTAAGGAAGTTTGCTTGATGTTATTTTCAGTAAAACTGTAGGTATCTGAGCAGCACAAACTTTCAAACCATTCAATTATATCTTATAATTTACTTCAGGATCCTTGTGAAATCCTTGTTACCTGAACTGATACAAAGTCCAATCACAAAGCTCAACTACAACCTCCAAATTCCTTTTCAGTTAAAAGCCTGAAAAAATGTAAATTTCCTTAAAGACACAGAAAAAGGTGTACCCTCTCAAAGGATTTTGAATGTGCTTGGAAACCAACCAAACAAAAATGTATTTTCCCAGATAGTCTTTTGGTCCTGACTCTGAAAAATTTAAAAATATAGATGTTGAAGGACCTGCATGGAAGTGCTGTAAACTTAGAAACATTTATGGATGAAAGCCTTTGTTCTTTTCATTGTTTTTGAAGTACTATCTTTTATAAGAGGCAAAAAGGGAACGAATGTGATAACTGTTGGGTGGCTCTAGGTGATTTGTACTTCGGGTTTTTTTCCTTCTTCATCTGCAGTTAAATCCATTGCATGCATGGTCATATCATCTGAAGAATATCTCTTTATATATATCTCATGATGGAACATCAAAAAGGAAAAAAACCAAGCGAGCTCTGTTTAATCAGCTGAGAACCATAACTTAGTTCCAACTTGGCCTTCCCTACTGGTGTGCTGGTAAAAGTTTCAGTGCTGTGGTGACATTCTGCAACCAGAGAGAACAGGTTTTACAATGAAATATCTGGTTGAGCAAATGTAATTACCATCAGCAGCACATAATGATCGTTCGTTAAGGTGAAAGGGTGTATAATGTATTTTTGATTTATAATTTATAACTCACTTGCACATAAGCAAATAGAGAAAACAGTCTGTGTGTATGTGGCTAAGTAATCACACCCAATTATACAGTCCAGGCCATTTCAAGTGACCATTCCAAGGTGTGTGTAGCAACTATTAAACTGTTCTGTAGGCAGAATGGCTGAAAATGGAAATAACAATGGAAATTAATTCTGCTATCCTGACTCGTGTTGCCACTTAATCTGAACAAGATGAATATTTAGGAAGTACTGGAATAAATACTGCTGCTCCTTTCTGTTCAGTTGTTTTAGTAAATATGAACCTGCTCAAAGCACAGGGCAGCATCAGACCTTACAGGTCATAAAAGTATGTTTAGTAAAACATAGTTTCATCCATTAGGATAATTGGTGATAGAACACCACTGTTTTCAAATTACTGTTTTCTTCATATATTTTCCTTCTAATACCCTTGCTTTCCAGCATATAAGAGAAGCATATTGAACTTGTGGTCTTGTTGCTAGGTTTCGAGCGGCATTTATGCAGTCTACAGAGACATTCTTCTCGTTTTTGAATTCTGAATCAAGTCCCAAGGCAACAGTGCCCTGTTTCTTAGCAACACAGATGGGTAGACTGTATATTCCAGTTCTTTTGTACAATGGAAGAATAAACAATTCCCTGAGTAAGTGTGTGCTGGAAGTCCATTGCTTCACTTAATTTCACAGACGAGAGAAAAGGGAAGCCTTCTGTGGTACAGCAGATGAAGTTTGTCTGGAAGTCCCTGTCTTTTCAGAGTGGTGAGTCACATCTCTATTTTTACTGCCCTCTGCATCTCTCAGGGTCTTTATTCATCACTGTGCATATGGGCCTACAGGTACTTAAGATCAGTGAATTTTAGTTTATAAGATACAAATATAGGCACCAAAATCACTGGTAACAAAGCTGGCAGAGATGTGTGAAAGTACACACGCTATTTGCTCTGGTGACATTAATGGAGAGTCTAAACTTGTATAGCTTTAGAAACTCTGGGTGCAAACCCTTGACTTTAGGAAGGAAACTAGGGCTGGAGAAAATAGGTAGAGGATTGAGAGGTAAGGAGGAAATGTGTATTCATGCAACTAACATGTTAGCGGTCTTACCTTTTTAACACAATCTCTGTAAAGTGTTAGGCAGTTTTGAGTCTTTTTGGCAACATAGTAAAATTCCGAATTTTGCTGCCTCCAGATTATGGGACTAACATTGCCATGGAGAGAGATGAGAACAAGGGAGAGGAAAGGGGGAAGAGAAGAACACACAGCTTGGGAGAGCTGAACGTTTCTGCTCCTGATGCCTGTGGAGGGGCAGGTGAACACATCATCTTCTCATGATGGCAACAGCAGTATTGCAAAGTCTCAAGATAGTACAACTTTGGCACAGAGTAGAACAACAGAAGCACTTGTGCTACTCACCCCACTGACCTTGGCATGTACCTGTTTTACCTGGACCTAAAGCTGGTCCAGTCAGTTTAGTTGCAAAACAAGGAAAGGCTGCTTTACATGTATAAAGTAACAACTGTCAAATTTTTTTCCAAAATCTATTAAAACATGAGGTAAACACAGCAGCTGGCTGTGGTAGGACAGCTGGTTTGCCTGCAGACTGCCTACACACATTTGATGGGAAACCTGGGCCATCTTAGAACACAGAAGCAAAGTGCCCACTCAAGCCTACTGACCTCCTCCTAAGCAGGTGTAGAGCCAGGTCGTGCTTCAGTGTTTGAATAGCCAGAGTATGATCTGTGCTGTAGTAACTGAGTTTTGGCCCCTTCCCAAAGGCTGTCCTGCAGCAGGGATCTGCTGCAGCTGGAAATGTTCCAGCCGTGTGGTCCTGGGCTGGAAGGAACATGTCTTGGCAGCACAGCACAGCTGAGCATGGCCTGGGAACCAAAATCACCTGGAAAAAAGAGCGCAGAAATGTGACCTTGCAGAAATAATTTGTGGGTACTTGATTTATCTCCAGTAAGCTGCCCATCCAAATCCTTGTTCAGAAATGTAGCTTTGTTGGCAAGGACATACTTCTATGCATCCTTTTCCTTCAATGGACCATGACATTTTAGAACGTTTTCTTTTAGGAAAAAAAACATTCTGTTCTCAGAATGAGTAAGTACAAAGAAGAGAAAGTTGTAATGCTAGGGCCTTCCTTCAGGGTTTATGAATATTGAGTATTAGAGTGGGAAAAGAATTGTTTGCATTGTGTTTGGGCCTGCCACCATACCTTATGATCCATGTCTTTGTTCCAGATTTTCAGGGCATAAAAGCTGTCATGTAAGAAAAGTAACAGTCTGGGAGTGGCTTTTGGATCACGGAGACAAACAGAAGACACAGATAAGGTAGTATCTCTGTCCAGTTTGTGCACAGAGCTAAATACTTTACTGCCTATTTAGGGTGTTAGTGCTGCCCTAACAGTCTTTTATCCTCCCTAGAGGCATCCTTGGATGTAGGAAAGGGCCTTCCTCTACCTCTGTGCAAAAAGATGAAGCTCATGGCATTGGATGACGAAATAGCCCATGGCAGGACATAACATCTGGGCGCATATTAGGATAGCAATGGGCAGCTCTAATCAACATTGTGTCCTGGGTGTGCCCAGGAATGCAGAGAAAAATGAAAATGCATCATCATGAATGGAGAGCAGAGCTTCAACATTTTTCTCTTTGGAGGTTCTTTTTGTCACTTCTACTTGTACGAAGTGTGCCCCCAATTTTGCCCCAGTATAACCCCAAAACACTGCTGTGCTGCCCTGCATGTGCACAGGGATGTAAGGATTGTACTGCTTATTGAGGCAAGAATTAAAATATGAGAAAAGGGTGTATTTGTGTTGTTACATAATGATGAGTATTTCAGATAAAATAAAATTCAGAACTCCTTTTCCTACTGGTATGAATGTGTAAATTCCTAGCATCCATGCTTTTGACTTCAGATGGGCTTTCTCTAGGCTCAGGAGTTTTCTTCATAAGTTTACTTTGCAGAACTGAAAGACAGAACCAAAAAGCAGTACTTCTTCATCTAAGCACAGGTACAAAATAATATTAAAGTACAACCGCATATTTATGTTCAGTGAATGTGCTGGGTTGTGCAGACAAGTATAGTCAGATTGAAAGTAGTGATCAGTAATAAATGTACTGTTGTATGTGTGTGTGTGTGTGTGTGGTGTGTCTTGGGTTTTCCTTCTTCTTTTTGCCAGGGATTGCAATATTTGAGAAGAAAAAAATTAATCATGAGGCCATTATATTCATCCTCCAGGAAGAGAGAAAATTTTTATTTGAAACTCAAGGAAAATTTTCTGCAAGCCTTGACTGGCCTTTCTCACAACAAACTGCAGTGCAGCAATCCAAGGCCAACACAGACTTATGGCTGAAACAACCTCCTGATTTTACATACTGGCTCTATTAGTCATCCAACCTTCCTCAGAAGCCACAAGTAAAGTGAAAAGGGAAACTGAAGCCAAAAAGGACCTCTGAGGCCACAGTCATGCCTGAGCTGCACTTAGGGTTAGGGTAATTCTTTGTGTTAGGGTTGAGAAAACCACAAACCCAAGGGTTTCATGAACAATGACTATACAAAAGGTATGCCAAGAGGGACACAGCACTGCCCAACACTGCTCCCTCCACACCTTTTTCCTTGGCAACACCCATGTGTTTGGTGTCTTGGCCTCAGCCATAAGGCTGCTTTTACTGCTCTGTTTAGGGTTAGGGTTACGCTTAGGGTTCAGAAAACCACAAAGCCCGGAGCTGTAGGGACAGTGACACTACAAAAGGCTGCCAAGGCGAGCATGGCACTGCTGCATTGCTCCCTCCGCACCTTGCTCCTTGGCACCACCTGCGTATGGAGGGACTAACCTGATTTTTATTTATGCCTCAACATAGGTCATTTCTGATGTGAAAACTTTCTTTAGGTGCTGTACTGACATGATAGAAAGTGTAGTCCTCCAGCAATTCCATTTGACAGATAATGAGGGGAGGGCAACTTCCACAATTTGGCTTCAAGGGCCTCCCCATTGCAGGTGGTGTAAACCACCGACTTCCCAGTAAAAAATGCAGGGTAAATTGGGCTTTCTTTGAGGAGCCTTAATACATAAAAGCAGTTACCGGCACCATACTCTTGGGGCTGCCATTTTCTGGTTTTCTTGGATGAAGCAGGGGCTCGCCTGGAGTATCAGCTCTGCCTCCTTGTCCTTTATGATGCTTGTATCCCCAGTTGCCTGCTCTGTTTATGTTACATATTAAGTTGCGCACATTTAAGACTGGTTCTGAAAGCGAAGTGGGCAAAGAAGCAGCCACAGCTTGTTTGCAGAAACTGCACTCACTCTCCCACATGCTGCTCTGGACTGTGCTGTCTGCAGCACAGACAGACAGCAGGACAGAGCTCTCCTTTGCTGTTAGTTAGTTTTTAGCTAGCTGGGGCAGGGAAGTTCCCCAGACTACGTTTTTTTTCGTTTTTCTTGGATCTGTTCAAACCTGCTCTGGACTGAAATCCCAAATACCAGGAGGTCACGCCAGTGAGCCCACTAGGCCCACTAGGGCCTGGGCCTTGGCACTTTCCAGAACAGGAGGGACTGATAAGAGACTGAGTGAGCCAAGCTACACCCTGCTCTCCTTGATTTGCCATCTCTTCAAACAGTGAGAGTTTTTATTGATTAATATGAATTTTTTTTTATGCTTGTAGATACGAAATCGTTTTTTCCACTTTTCTCCAAGAAATTCTTTTCCCGAACCGGTTGGGAGAGGGGCCGCTTGAATTTGCTTTCTGGAGGGACCTCATTCTGGGGTTTTCTCCCAGATTTGCCCTAAACCTAAAAGGCCCTCCTCGCCTGTTTCTGCCTGTGGGGCTGCTTCTTCCCTGGCTGTGTTGCCTGTCCGCATTGTTCCCGGCCCCGCGGGGGCAGTCGGGGCCTGCACGCAGCCCGGGGCGGCCTCAGCAGCTGAGCCCGTTCTGGCGAGCGCTGGGGACCGGCTGCTCGCCGCCGCAGGAGCCGCCGCAGTAAACACGGCCCCGCTGCCGAACAGACACCCATGGGGCACCCCGAGGTGCAGCAGTAAAATGCTGTCCTTGCCTTCTACTTCCCTCATCATCTCTCGTTTTCCTTCTCTGCGCCCTGTTCTATACCCCTTCTGCAGGAGCGTACATCTTTATCAGTAACCTTCCTTCCATTTCATGTCATCCCATTCCTTCGGTTTCACTTTGATACGAGTTTGTTTGTTTGTTTGTTTTTTTAATGGCATTTAATTTCTTCAGTTTCTTCTCCTGTCTCTTCATTTCACTTGGTTTCCTGATTTCAAGATTTGAATGAGTAATTTTGGCAAGTTTCAGTCCTTGGAACTGGACCTGATGGCATCCCAGTCCATTTCCTCATATTCACTCCATTTCCAAATATATATATTTTTTAAAATTGCATTTGATTTTATCATATCTCCTTTCCAGAAAGTTTGCTACACTTTGTTCTGTGATTTCAAGATTTCATTTCCTATGATGAAATTAAGAATTTTAATCTTGTGATTTCAGTGAGGATCAATTCGACAAGACTTGATCCATCTGCCTGCACTTCATATTATCCCAATCCGTTTCATTGTATTCGCTCCATTTCCATTTTTTTAAGAAATTGCATTCGATTTTATCATATGTCCATTCATAAGTGTTTGTTACACTCTATTCACCAATTTCAAGATTTAATTTCCTTTCATCTCATGAAAGGAAATGAAACATTGAAATTTCAATGAGCATGAATTCAACAAGATTTGGTCCATTTCTCTGCACTTCATGTCATCCTTTTCCATTTTATAGTTTTAACTTTGTTTCAAAATTTTTAATGGTGTTTCATTTCTTCAATTTATTTTCTTAATGGTCTTGGTTCTAGGCATGGTGGCTTTTCGGATGTTAAAATGTATTTTGCTTTCCAAATGCAGTATGAAGCTAATTTGCCAAATTCTGTGACAGGTTACCCCAGAGATCCTTTTAATTTGAAGTTAAAACCACAGCATTTAAACACAGGTGAGTCCTTCAAAAAATGAACATTTATTGTATTAGAGAATTTGGAAGGAACAGCACTTCCACAGTAGGGAGCAGGAATAAGAGCATGGAACCATCAAACCTGTCTTAAGTGGCCTCAGTAAAACTTGAAGACCAAAGAGTAGTTTTTCCCCTGAGTTTCAATATTAGAAAAATTCCATTTCCAAGCTCTAAATAACAGACTCAGATCACAGAAAACACACTAGTTTACTCATGCAAAGACACTTAGATTTTAGGACACCTAGGATTTAAGGACACCTTAGATTAAGGACAAGCAGGATTACTAGCTGAAAACTGCTTGTTAATGTTGGTTTTTCTGATAAGACTGCAATTTCAGCCTTGTAACAGGGGTTATTCCCAGGCAACTGATTCAAGTCCAATGTCTGCTGTACTCATTGTAGATATAAAAGTCCATATCTGCATTCCTACTGGGGTGGATGGTCCAGAATGGGGTACCTGCCCTCCAGTGTCTCTATAGCTTCACCTCCTATAAGGACACCAACTATGAAAATAATTAACTGCACATAAATTAAAGTACACACACATACATACCATGCAGCATAAAACACTTCTTTCTTTGTAGACAATGGTAAGGCTTTGTTCACAGCAAGGCCATGGACAGAATATTTTTTGCTTATAATGTTTACTATCTATGTCTGAATACTCCTTTTTCTGGATTTTAGCAGATTAACAATAAGCATAGCTTTTCAGATCCTAGAATCCAGAGAGTTTTTCCTATAGCTTAAAAATACTGTTTGCTTAATATTTTCAGATCCTGAACTTGAACAACTGAAAGGAAAGCAAAAGGACTCTGACAGGAGATTATTTACATACAAGCCTTATGAAACCAAGTGGGATTCACAGCTGCTACTGCCAAAGAGTCCCTGGCCACCTAAATCTACTTTATTACTGGTTAGTCAAATGAGAAGACAATTCCTTCCTTTTCTTTGCATCAAAGTATTTTGAAATAATAACAACAATAATAGTTATATTTATTTCAGAATATTTTGAATTGCCCAGTCTTGAGAGGATATCTGGCATATCCTAAGAGAAATGTCACAGTACGAGAGATCTAGGGACATGGACTGTTCATTTTCTTTAGCTTTTCAAGGGTGTGATTCTTTCTCTAGCTCTCATTAAGAGCTGTAATGGAGTTGAAAAGATAGTCTGTTGCAGAACATTTTCTTATTTCAGCCTTTAGCAGAAAATTACACAGCATTGCATGTGGTAATTAATTTTTAGGAATCAAGATGTCCATATTACACTGTTCAAAGACACAGAATATTTCACAATAAGCAGATGCTGGATGGATGTTTTTATGGTTTATATATACACGCACACATCAAACTCTTAAATGTAGAAATCTCCAAACCAGAATGCCTTTGCTTATAAAACAGCTCCCATTTACATTACTGAAGATTAACAAATAAAGCATTGAGGGGAAAATAAAATATGCGTGACTGTAAATACCAGCACGGAGCAGAAACACACTAAATGCACTTTGTCTGATAGATTAAGTGAGTATTTGACCTCTTTCCCTTAGGCCCCAATTTCTGAAATAGCATGGAAATATTATTACATCTTTCTACTTAACAAATTCCCCTCTAATTCCCTCACTATTGCTAAAAATTACTTACCAACACTTCTAACTGACTAATTCTTTTCTCTAACCAGCCCCTAAGTTATCTGGAGATAAAAGAAAGGACATAGCCCATCAAGCTCCTGGTGACTGCAGATGATGAGTGCCATCAAGAGCTTACTTTGGAAATTTCCTGTCCTTTGCATGCAGGAGCTGGGGATCAGCAGACTGTGCCAAAATAAACCCACATAATGTTCCCTCTTCCTTCAATAGACATATCTGCTTTGCTCTTGACTCTGATTACTAGGAATGGACTGCTGAAAGCTCCACACAGTCAGGTAGTTTCAATTCCTTTTCTAAGCAGTGTATGTGGATGTTGAGTGCAATGGGGGAAGCACTTTTTAGTCACAGTCTGCATTGCTGAGGGCTTTGGAGGTGTATCCAGAGCCATATTTAGATACAAATCTCTTGACTAAAGTAAGCTGCATGATAAATGCACTCCAGGAAGTGATTTAGTATAGAAAATTGCATACTGGATCATTTTGCCTTTTCCAAAGACAGTGAGCTATATACCATTGTGGAAAGCTAGAGGCACTAGTTAGAATCCTTTATGTGAGGATCTTCTGGCTCTGTGTGCGCTGTTGTGGAGGCTGGCATTTCTCCAGGATTTCCCAGATCCAGCACTTGAAAATAAAAATTGTGCAAGATGTTGGCAATAAAAAAGTTCATATTTTTTGCTCAAGAGAGCTTCCTATCAATTGCAATGAATCTCCAGACATTGTTTGAAATTTGAAGTTCCCCAAATTTTTTTTTGGAAAGGACAAAATCCCCAGTCTGCTTGTAAATTACTCATTTCCTGAGTGCCATGCAAACCCAGCCCAGTAAAAGGTGATTTCTCTGTGCATGGCAACTGAAAGGCTCAGGACAAATTAAAATTAAGGTTGTTAGGATGAGGAGCTCTTGTTAGAGCTTGGTAGACATAATTGTCAGATAATAGCATTGTGCCTATACTTATACATAATCATAGATTATGATAAAGTTTCAGCTGGACCTCCCCACAGTAATAGGAGTGACAGCATCATCAAGTGACACACGTTGAAATCCTTTAAAGGAATGATATTGCCTTGTTCTTTGGACAGATGGAGAAAAGGAGGCACAGAGCAGGTAAATTAATTGTCCCAAAATCCTGAGGGAAGAGTCAATTTCAGACAAACTCTTGCAAATACATTTTATCTTATAACGTATGTGAAGGTATTTTCAGTGCTCCTGATGAAAAGAGGAATGAACTTGTCTTTAACCTCTGTGCATGACACCTCATCTTTAAAAATGTGGGTGTCTTCATTATGACCAACAAGACAGAGGTAGCCCTTTGTGCTAGTCTGCAGTGGAAAGTGAGATACATGGACATGTTACAGACACTAATTTCCTGGCTTAGGAAACTTTACTATTTCACTTAAAAGAGTCAAGAAAAAAACCACAGACCTACTCTGCAGTGAGGAGAGTGTAATTGCTGGAGACCCTGGGGTACAAAGGTTATTAAGGAAACAAAGGTACCTACAGTAAATCTATGCATGGATTACTCTTTACTTGCAAATATACAATAAGAAATATCCTAAGAATATAAACTGAGAGTTTTTCGAAAATACTGGCTTATTTTGTTTACCTGCTTTGTTTATGCTAAATACCTTTACCATATGTGATATATATAAGTAAGAAAAAACCAACTATTCCTGTTAAGAACACTGTGAACAAGTATAAGGTTTTCTTCCAACAGCACATCATTGCAAGAAAGCAGCTTTAAGAACATTACTGCTTCTGGCAGGACAGATATCTTGCTTCCAAATTCCTACAGGGGTGTGACACTCAGCTGTAGCTGTTGTGAAAGGCAGCTGCAGGGCTGTTACCCACCTGTGAGCCAGAAGCCCCTATTACCCACCCCAGTTTACCAATACAGTGCAGTGGCTTGATCTGAAAATGCTGATGATGCTGCTTTACAGCTTGGAGACTGAAAGACTCTCCAGAGAGCAGTTCTGCTTGCACTGCAATGCTGGCTTGGTGCAGGGCAGCAGCATGCAGCAGAGCCCAGCAGGAGTGCAGTGTCACTGGCATTCTGCTGTGACTCTGCATCATTGCCATTGCACTGTGTTATAGGTACATGTGGAACAAGTGCAGCACCTGAGCAGAGTGCTCTGACAACTCTTCATGTTCACCTCATATTAGCATCAACTTGAGCCCCTGTTATACACTCAGAGTCCAAAGGGGCCTGAGACTGCCCAGCCGAGATGTTTGCTATTCATGCTGATCTCAATATCCTCTGACACACTTTGTAAAGCTCTTAAACTTCAGAGGAAGTGGAATGTGGTTTTTGTATCAGGGGCTGGCTAAAGTGATGTTCTTGTGCCTCAGCAGTTAGCGATACAGGCAAAATATCTTCATTCTTTTTGCTTTTTCATTCTCATTGTGGGAGTGAAAATGCACTGTAAATGCTGACAGCTATATCAGCCTTTGGGCACACAGTCAACCTCAGTGTGAACACCTCTTAGCCCAGTATACAAGTAATGCACAGTAGCCATTACCAAAAATGTCACTGATGTAAAATCTGCTCCTGTCAGCTGGTATTTTTCCATTAACTTCAGAGTACTTCGAAGCAGGCTTAATGGAGGTGAATTCTTTTGTTTTAGGCAGCATTATGAGATTGTTCCTTTAGAAACTGCTTTATTAAAACCTCTACAGCCTGTATAGCCTATATACAGAGAGAATGTAGATACTTTCTAAAGTCCTAAAAGGAAGAAGCAGGTTTATAGGTTAACTGTAAATACTGTGATTTCATAAATGACCAGAAGGACCAAGTGTTACACAAAAGTATGTTCAGATCTGTCACCCACACATACTGACTCTGTAAAGACAAATCAGTAGATTCTGTAAGTTTTTAATACTAGTATTTTGTATATGCATAGAACTTACCCTATATATCTTTATTATAAAAAAAACTTTGTAATAAAACAGATTTCAAGATCTCTGCTCAAGACATCCTCTGCCATCCCCTGTATACTTCAAATTCAATGTCATCTCTAAAACAGTTGTACTCTGGGTTAGCTTTAGCTGTGTCCACTGTGATTTCTGGAACTCATGAATGATTACCATGCACGTTAAAATTAGTGTTTGAATTACACACAGGACTTTAAGAAAAGACTGAATGTGACATTTAGGGCCATGGTCTAGTTTAGAAGGTGTTAGGTCATAGGTTGGACTCAATGATCTCAAAGTTCTTTTCCAGCCTAGTCGATTCTGGGATCCTGTGACTCCTAATTCTGATCTAAGATCTCTCAGTACTTCTGTAACTTAGATTACAATTTTTGCCATGAATTAATGCCCCAGTTCAACTAAAAGACACTTTTCTATATCCTTCCTCCATGCAAGCCCATACATTTGAAAATAGCATTTAGCACATATACCTAGATTAATTCAGGTAGTCATCAAATTTTAAGTACTGTTGAAAGTGTTATCTTTGTCACACTGAGCCTTTGAAATACCAAATTTTATGCCTTTCCTGTGGAACAAAATCATAAAAAGACACCAAACAATCAACAATGTACTAAAAATCTAACATTTAAAGAATTATTTATTAAAATCTTTCTGAGACCTTATTTCCAAAAGATGATAAAGATAGCAGGTTGGTCCACAGGAAAAAAAAGTCTTGTATTGACCGCAATTAAAATGTATATAGTGGAAAAAATGGAAAAAAAAATTTTCTGCTAGATACTTCTCTGCTCCATTGAATATTGCTTTGAGCACTGCATTATACCTTATCATGTTGTGCTGATAGCAGTGGGGTAATTTTATTACCTTAATAACACAACTGCAGTTAGGTAACAGTGCACTATTAGGAACTATTGCACTTCCTACAAGGAAGAAAAATTTTGTTTTAAATAAGGGACTGTCTTTAATAAGGTACTAACTGAATCCCAAAAGACACATAGAGACTTGTGCAATGCTAAATAAAGGAGTGAAGCCAAATGAAAATATTGTGGGATTCCTCCTCTCACTTAGATGAGAATAATACCCTCTTTTCCTTTGACACCAACCACTATAACAGCTCAGGAAGTGCTGGGACTATTCTGGCTGAATTTTGTGCATGGTGAAAGTCAACAAGCAAGGATGAGACTGGAAAAGGAAGAGGGAGCTGTGGAGTTGTGAGGAGAGGGCTTTGGAAAAGGCAGTGGAATTAGCGTTGCTGGAAAGGCAGCTGTGGCTGCAGGATGCCTGTACATGGTTCTTTTCACAAAGAGCCAGTTAATTTTAGTACCCTGGGATTTCCTCAAGTTAAAAACCAACAGACAGTGTGTGAAACACAGAAACTATTCTATTACTATTTAAAACATCAAGCTTTATAACACTGAAGTGCTACTTTTCCTCCACAGAGGCCTTTTCTTAGCTGGAAAAAGTCAGTCAAGGAAGTGTCTGTCATGCAGGTTGTACTAAAAGTATGCTCTGGAAAATAAACTTATCTGTAATAACATGTTTTTCAACTGACTTTTTGACTATCATTTTTTACTTCATAAAGAGGAACAGGGTATTTTCACTTGCTTCTTATTTGCTTATTTGAAAAAAATGGTAGTCAAGTAGTTATGGCTATTTCTTGAATGTTCATCTCAAGTGATGGATAGGAAAACAGCAATTGCCTGACAGCCACTGGAATGTCAAAACACAGAGCCATAAAAAGCTGTGTTCCTGTGTGTTTTTCCTGTGAGTATAATTGTTCTTGTTGATGGCTATGTACTTTTTAAAGTAAATAACAAAATGGTACTAGAG
Source organism: Anthoscopus minutus (assembly GCA_013399455.1). NCBI lineage: Eukaryota > Metazoa > Chordata > Aves > Passeriformes > Paridae > Anthoscopus > Anthoscopus minutus. Next base: position 62,948 of record VWYI01015170.1, read on the forward strand.
AAAGTAACTAAAAACAGACAAAATCAAAGGACAGCAAAGGGATTTTTCTGGTCCCAACTGAGGAAATTTTCTGACCTTGTGGAAAAGGCAAGGAAGGAAAGGGGGTATAATGGCCTGTACTGGAACAAATGTTACAATATGTACCCATCCTTCTGATTACATCTCTCTGATTATGTCTTTAAAAGCCGGCTGGCATGGCCTGTGCAAAACGTGAACCCTACCATGCAGGAGCTGTATAAGGGTGTCATGTTTGCTACTGACTGAGCAAGGAAAATACTTCTCTTGAATCCAGGAAGAACAAATCCTTAAGTGCCTTCCATATCTCCAATTTCAAGCACACTGTCCATACACATAGTTTTCTGTTGCAATGTCATTGAACAAAAAAGAGCCCAAAATTTATAAATTTATTTATTGACTTCATTGTGATGGGGTTTAGGGGATCTTTTGTTTGTTTAGGTTTCTTTTTTTCCTAGCATCACAAAGTATATCACAGTTTCAAAACATTGTAGGTCTTATAAGACTGAATATCACTCATTCTTTTGTGTTTTTAGGACTTTATTTTTAGAAATAGAAACTTGAGAAATGTACTCTCAGAAGTCATATAGGAAGGGGGAATGGTTGGGATACAGATAACATTTATGTCTGGCTTCTTGTACGTCCAGTCAAGAAGGCTTGGAAACATGGAACAGGAAAATGTCAGAGACCTCAGAGCATTGTACTGAGGGAGTGGAATGGGATTTAAACTAGCAGGATAAACTGAAGACCCAGGGAAAAAACCTAAACTACAGATCAGGAAGAAAAGCTAAAGGCTGCTTGGTATCTGTTCAACAGTCTTATTCTGGAAGTAGTAAATGCTGTAGATCTGTTTGGGAGCACATGTATACACAGTATTTGTTACAACCTAACCTAGAAGGGCAGAGTAAGCAGGTACTTGATAACAGATCCCTTGGGGTGTATTACAGTGAAATGACACTAAATGACCAATGTTTATAAATATATAAATCTGTAGGGTTTCTTTTAGAACAATTTGGTTGCAATGGAAAGCCCTTTGTAGACATTTTGGTTATTGTCTATAATAATAATAATAAAAAACCCCATAAAAATAACACTTAAGAAAATGCATAAGGGAAAAGAAAGAAAGGATAAGAGTAAAAAGGTGTATAGTTACCATCTGTGGGTCCAGCAGTAAGACTTGGTTGCAATTTTGGTGAGTGATTGTGGCAGTCCTCGTCCACTGGGGATGGGGGAAACCTACAAAACACCAAGTTGAATGGATTAACATACTCTCAGGTTTGCCAGGATATGCCCAGGTACCTCCTCTTGGGATGAGGGGTTTTACACTGTATGATGTAACACTGTGGATCATGGAGCACTTTTGGGGTCTTTGATGGTTTATGACCCCTTCTAAGACATTACAGCTGCCTCTCATCAGCATAGTTGAGTGAATTATGGCCTTTGTGTGAATGTCCCCATACTTCCCCAGAGAGGAGTTTTTATGTCTGAGCCAATTATCTAAGAGAGAGCATTGGCATGATAAAAATCATTATCTCATCTTGCAGAATCTGCTTGCTATTGGCCTCTTCCTTTAGCTGGCTCAAACCCCAGCTTGTAGCCCCTGCGGTGGGCATGCACCCCATCTGCATATGGGTGGTTACTCTGCCCAAGATCAGCAGAGCCCTCTGTAGCTTTTGCAAATGGCTGATTGTTTTGAGTCACTACCATTAACATTCTGTTCTCTCACATATTATTAACATGAAGGAAATAAGGGGATGACAAATATCAGAGGCATTAGTTTTTAAGTCTTTTTTTTTAGTGATAATTTATTCTGAGAGTTATGCCTAATGCTAGCTAGGATTGAGAGTCTGTAAATAAACTGCACATTTCACTGTTTCAAATCAGTTAATGCATTTTACCCTAGGTTTTATTTTCTTTGATATCTGTCCTTTGTCAGCAGACAATCAAATAGGAAAAGGAATCAAGGGAACAGGTATTCAAAGATTATGCACTGTGTCCCTGAGGACATGCCTTCTCTAGGATAATAGGCTCCTTAGACAAGGCACTAAGAAAGTGTATTGATTCCTATAAGATTAACTTTTGCATTGGTATCTAAGGCTGAGGGACATGTATGACTTAATATTCAGACTTCAGCTGACAAGAAATGTGTGTTCATCAGATGTTCTCTCTTGTTCCTGATGAGTAGCCCTCTATTCCTCCATGTCTTTCCTTGTCACTTACACTTATGAAAGCAACATCAAAATAAATGTTGTGTTGGCAGGTCAACATTTCATGTCAAGGCCCCTCCAGGCTTTCTTGGTATTGTGCTAATCAGAAAACAAAGAGGTTGGGTTCTTTTCCAGTAAGTATGTCTCAGACTCTTGAAACAGGAATTTGGTTTAAAATAGACCTTTCTGTAGACCTCTTGAGCAATATCAAGTTCATCTTGAACATGGGCTACCAAGAGATAATTATTTTAGAAGCTGCCTTCAGCACGATTGCAAATGTCAGCAGCTTTTTGGCAAATTAGTATATTTTCAATACCTCACAGAAAAAGAGGAAAGCTAATTTTATAAATCTGGTGCCCCTGATATAGAAACAGATGTATGGATGCCTTTGTTCTTCAGAGAACTTTGCTTTCAGATCTGTCAAATTCAATGGGCTGATCCCCAATAAATGTGGGTGATCTTAGAAACTATTCATTTAATTGGGGAAGGCTGATCAAGGAAGCCTTGGCTGCCCTGTTGAAACTGAAGCAGTGCTGAGATTATTAACTCTACAATGCTGTTAACAGGACTTTTGTTAGTGATCTTAGTGTTCTGCTGGCAACTTGGCTAATACATAAATGCTAACATACAGTAACAAAGTTCGTAATTCTCAAATGTGTTATTCTTGGAGAGCTTAAAACTACTTTCATTAATAAAAATATAACAATACACTTGTGCTTAAAAAATAGATGTGAGGCATAAACACTTCCCTATATGAGCTTGGTAAAAACTGGATATTTTCAACAGTCCAGAAAATGTTTATTTTTTTCAAGCTGGTGTACTAAATTCAAGAAACTTTCAAGCAGAATTTTTCACAAAGTCAGAAAAGACTCTTCCTCCCTTTCTTTTCTGCTTCAGATACTTTAGTGACTTAGTAAGTGTTCATGGTCAGTGAATTAAAAACTGATGCACACTTTTAGAAGTTGTTTCAAATTTTACATGACTGTCAATAAATGTTTTTAAAAAAAATTAGTTTCAATACATGGCTTCCAAATCCAGTATAAGTTTATGTGTGAGGTTTGATGAAAATGAGGAGTTACTCTGTATTTAGAAAACAGCCATACCATTGCAGTGAATGGTGTTATTCTGAAATGTTTAAAAAGCTTAAAGCTTAAATCCTATTTCTATTCACGGTTAAATAATCCTACAACTGTTTTGCATGGAATAGAGAATCTGGCCTGTTCCATGGATATCTACCATTGAAATCAGCTACAATGAATGAGCTTATTCCTTCTGTGAGAATTCAGAGGCACTACCTGCTAAATGGGGGGTAGAAGATGCACATGCTGTGAGTACTCTGCTTTTCACATCCAGCCTTTAAATGCATAAAGGCATTGACATAGTGTCCATGCAAGAGAAAAAGCTATCTAAGAATAAATTTATTTCAAAACACACCTGCAATTAGAAACTTATAAAACAATATCCTTTCCTGAGGATCTTCGTTTAATATTGCACTGTGATTGTTTCTTTCTGTATTAATTTCAGCAACCTTCTCAGACAAGTTAGTATCAAGGAAATAATGAGGGAAACATCTACTATTTAAGAATGCAATGAAATAAATTAAACTGAGATCTTCTCTCAGTTTAGATAGCTACCAGCAGTTTTGCTTATTACCACTTTCCTATTGATTTGATTGTTACCCCTTCCCTCTTTGTGAGTAGACATCTAGAAGAGCTGCTGCTTTATACAGATGGAGATTGTTTTCCCTGGGTTCTCTGCACTCTCCATACTGCCATATCAAATATTTCAGGCACTCCTTCAACAGACTTAAGGACCTCTTGTTGGAGAGTTTGAGCTTAGTGGATGTTGCATAATTAATAAATTGGTCCAGAAGATGACTATGCTTTCTTCAAATTGTTGTTGAATTCTTGTTTCTGAGTAAAACTCTCTTCCTCTTCTCTCTCTCAGTTTTGCTTAGATGCTTTTAACTTTAGTTACTGCACTGAAGATAAATAGAAGTGTGGCTGTTTCCTTATCCTCTTTTCAAAGTATTTAGAAATAACCCATTATCAAAACCTGTAGCTGCAATACAGAAACAAGAAGCTTCCATTATCACTTCTTAGCACACAATATATCATTAGGAAATTACAGTCAGGCCAAATTTACAGTATTTTCAAATTCAAAATGGATAATCATACTCTTTGACACAGAATATCAGTCTATGCAGACAAATCCTTTAACTACTTTATAGTAGCCCTCTTTATGTATTTGAACTTTTCTAAATAATTAAATACATAAATACAGAAATCAGGGTTTAATTCCCATCCATCCTTTGCAATATTTTTTTCACAAAGCAGTGTGCACCTGAGTCCCAGCAATACTGTGGAAATTGATAAAAGTGTGTGAAAGAGGCTTTGTAGCAATAATCAAAGGTATCACCTGATATAAAATAGTCTTGTTTTAATCAAACTTTCTGACTAATACCTTCTGGTCAGTACTTCTGGTAATTTCTTAATAAAGAATGGCCTTTCCATTTTTCTAGTTTAAATAAACATACACCAGTTCACTAAAATTTGAACTTTTCTAAAAGGGCTGGATATTTTCCCCATGAAATTTGAGACTACTATATCTAAATATAAGAAAGCAAACTTAAGGATCAGTGAGATGGTCATGGTGGAACTTACTGGGCCACATAAAGAACAGCATAATTTGTTCTTTTGGTAGACCGAATGTGCACGTAACATTGACAGGATCATTAATCATTGATAGGAACATTTCTCTAGATAGTCAAAATGGGTAAAATTATGAGCCTGAGAATATCTTTTTCTAAATCTTATCCAATCTCATGATCATCACATGAAATGTCATGTCACAGGATCATAAAGGATACCTTCTGTCTTCTGGGAGATAGGTTATTTTTTAAGGTGTGCTTCAATTCCCTCTCTCTGACTTCCTGAAATATAAAATATAATGGTACAATACTGTGGCTTGAGAGGAACATTAAATCAGAATTTCTTGATGAAACATTTATGCTGGTCATTGAATATTTCAACAGAAGAACATAAAAATTCAGGGAGCTATAACATACTTCATAATTAACACTTCACTTCTCACTGTCCCAGTATCAAAAACATTTGCCTAGATTCTCTGACTGAGGCCAACACTCAAATCGCTTTCTCTCCATGCCCTACTTAGTTAGTCCCATTGCTGAAAGATAAATTTGGAGAGTCAGAGCTTCTCAGCTGCTGGGCACTTGGTGTCCTTGCCTGCACAGGTGAGAGTGGTGGGTGCCACGGAAGCATTCCTCACAGCCTGTCCAGGCAGCACAATGACTGACTGCCACAGGGAGTGACAGCTCTCACTAGGCAGGTAGGAGCCAGCCCATTGCCAAGTGGTGCACATGGTGTAGCTGTGATCCTACCCTCTCTAAGCCTCAGACACCTGCCTCAGAGCTACACGCTAAAGGCACTTTATTTGCTCTGGACTTGAAGGATTAAAACCAGATTCCTTTCTTGAAGGTAAAAAAGGACTTCATTCCTTTATGCCAGGTTTTTCATACCTCTCATCTGGCAGCCTCATAACTCAAACTTTGCCAATAAGGAGGAAAGTTAGGTTTCAGTCTTTCTTCAGCATGTTCTCTCCAGTGGAAGATGAGTTACCACACAGGATGGAAGGATGATGAGAGAATGGAGAGAATTAGCATATGGTAATATAATTCTCCAACTTGCTTTGATAACTTGGTTTTTAAAGGTGAACAGTCAAATTCTCCTTCAGCTCTTACATTATCAGTAATCATAATTTTTTAGATGGATATTGGAATAAGAATTTAGCTCAGATCTTCAAACTGACACTGTATTTAGGCTAAATATGAAATAACTATTGATTAGTTATTCAGCAACAGGAGAGTTGAGAACAGAGGTTGACTTCTGTGACTGGACAAGAGTATGCTTTTGACACACATACTCTGCATACAGGAAACTTTGTCATGTGAAACTAGAGGCAAAACTAAACATCTGTAATCCCCTTGTTTAGGTAGGGTAATAGAGTTCAGAAGGGCGTTTGCCAATTGTGGTGAAGAAGAATTAAACTTTGTAGAAGGAAATACAAGACATTTGAAAATATTCTCTCCCCTTTCATTCCTACCATTGTTAGCTCCTGGAACTGTAAGTCAGGCTTTGTAGAAGAACTCAAGCCTTAGACTTTGTACAAACTGAAAGCTATTCCTGCTGGGAAAGACACTGGAGCATAACTTCTGGGACCCCTTTTAGGTTCCTTGTGTATGTCACCTGGAAACACCATCTTCTGGTTTTGTGCACCTTTCCCCTGACTGGGACAAAAATCAGAACTCAGGACATTTCATTCAGGTATTCTGGTGTATGCACACACACTCTGCATATATGCAGTATATGACAACAATACGTTGAGGGAAAAAGATCCCTTATTCAATATAGGAAATAATATTAGGAAATAAGTGAGCAAAATCAAATGGCAAATTTTTTCATTTTTCTCTGATTCATACCAAAGTGTTAAATTCAATACATTTGAATCTGCTTTTTCAAGGACTAGATGAGGAGCACAAACATCTAACACTCCTGTGTGATCTATCAGGACTTGGGAAAAAGGCATTTAAAGCCAGCCATACCTCAAATAGTGCACTGAGCAGGCAGAAAGCTGCATCTTTACCACATAACTGTGTTCCTGGGCTGTGACAGCAGCCAACTGCTACATCTGACCTTCCCCTCAAAGAAAAAGAATGACACAAAATTATTTCTCCTTGCTACTACAAAGCGAAAACTCTGCTAGGCCTTTGCCATCCTTCTGAGAAAGCCATAGTTTAATAGCAAGATATAATCTTTAGTAAATTAGAAAAAAATTCTTTGAAATCTTAAGGTAGTCTTAAAATCCCATTACAGTGCAATTTCTAATGAGCGCAGTAATTACTATTTGACCAAGGACTTCTGAGTCACAAAAACAATGTTATTTTTAGTCTTCTCCACTTCAATTGCCATGTCAAAGGACATGAAAAAGCACATAAAAAGTAATTATAAATATTCTTTCTGAATGTGCAACTTTTAAGATACTCCAAAATTTCTCAAAAAAATTTCACTTTTGATAAACCATGTTAGAAAGTTCCTGATTCTTTAAAAATTTATGAAAATCTGTCATGTTAACAATGTTAGTTCTTACTTTTGCTACAAGAAAAAGGATGGATCAAGAAAGAAGACAGTACAACTTTCATTAGAAGTGAGATTGCAAAAGCAAGATTTGCAAACAGTCAAAAATTAACACTGAAGAGTACAAACAAGTATCCTGGCACTTATGGATACAAATTTCACTCCAAGTTTTTCTTTGCCAGCAGCCAGTAAGTGATTGCATAACCCTAGTAAGACAAACTCAGGCATGAGAAAACTCTGCTGTCAGTACTAACATCCTTTGTGTCTGACTAGTGCCACAAACACTGAGGCAAAACAATTAAACTGTTCTTGTGTCTTTAACCTTTGTCCATTGGTGTGTGATACTGGGAATGGTCAATGCTAAACAAACAGCAAGCCAGAAAGAGGTATTCCACTTAGAGCACTATTTAGTATGTAGATTTAAAATTCAAAGCTGTAATAAGGAGATATAAGTTTACCCAACCTATTCCGTGCAATCTGTGCATGAACAATTCTATCTTGGCAAGACAAGTAGAACATGTAGGAAACATGAAGCTGTGTAACACTGGGCTGGTTTGAGCTCCTATATGGGCAAAACAGCACAATTGCAAGGCAAGTTCACCTGAACAACTTCAGAAGAAATCATAAACCCATAATTTATGAGTATGTGGTAAGTTCTACCCGCATTAAGTGAAACAAACTAATGCACCACAGTGCAAAAAGGCATGCAATTAGAAAAACTCCTTAATGTAATTGAGTAAAAGTAAACAGAAGAACAATTGGTGTAGATGTGAGGACAAATTTGAGAAATAATTTTTGATTATTTCAGAATATTTCTGCTACCATATTGAAATATCTAATATTCAATCATATCTAATTGCATTCAATTCATATCTAATTGCATGTTGAAACTGGAACTGCAGGAATCTTTTGGCTACTCTTCCTTATTTTTTTTTCCTTCTTCACATGATGAACATCTTGAGAAAGGTATTTCTCAAAGTGGGAAAAACAGTGGGAATTACACTGTTTATCAAGCAGGCTTACTGCAGCCCTGGCAGAATGAGGGATAAAATGCTCGGCCATGAACTTGTGAAAGTGAGCTGCACCATGTTCAGCTGGACCTTAGACAAAACAGAGCACCCAGAGTTTGCTTTTTTAAATTTGAGGATAAACGTGAGGCTAAAGCTGAGGATGCCTGTGCACCTCTGTCTGGCAAACTGATGGGAAGGTGCCCACCAAAATGAGAGATGATAGTGGGTACACACAGTGTAAGGTCCTCTTTTGCCTCAAGACAGTATAAAGAGGAGATGGGAAGATAGTTATATAAATTTCTTAGTTGTGGTGTGTTTTTTTAACTTTTTGCAAGCAAAGATGCTCTCGAGCTGCTTTGTCGCATTTAGGAGTGCATCTCCCGCTTTCTGAGGGAGTCCTGATCTGCCTGCAGGTGGATAATTGCATTCTTCTTGTATTAACTCGATAAAGCAACCCAGTGGGGAAATTATGAGCTTCAAAACTCATCCAGGTGGATAAGATAATGAAGAAAAACAAAACCCTTTCTGAAATGTATCTTTTGATATACCAACAGCTTGCACTGCATCTGCTTGTATTGTACCCAGACTGATCCGCCTATCAATATTAGATGGGAAACGGTGATTTGCTATAATTTTCATATTGCAATGAAAACTGCAATTGTCATGTTGATGTACCAAAGGCTTCTAAAGAAGACAGACAAGTAGGAAGCGGGTTTAAAACCTTTTGGGCTGCTACACAATTTTGGAAAAACACCAGCAGAACTCTTTAAATTTTCTGAGAAAGGGAAATTTATATAAATTCTGGGCTTCATCTGGAATCTCTGATGAACTATTTCCCTCCCCCCCTCCCCCCCGAAAGATTCCTATCAGTATTGAACAAAATAAATTAATTACTAGGTGAATGAGAGCTGTGCTCTGCCATTCCAGCGGGGGATGAAAAAGTGCTCCGCCGCAAGTGGAAGCTGTAGAAACTGTATTCTGGTATGAGCAGATGTGATAATTATAGAAGCAAACACCACAACGCTACAACATCCACAGGCACTGGATTAGCCCACTCGTACTTTTCTTTCTTGTCTTTTCTGGGGTTTTCTCCTATTATTTTATAATAGAGAAACGTTCTCTGTTTGCAGTAAAGGAGGCTGATTTTTTATAACACCCCTGCTACGGCGCTGGGCACAGAAGCAAAAGGGATTCCGGGCGAGTTTGTTTTAGAGTCGTGTTAAAAACGCGTAACTAAAGGGCAGCTGAGCCGGCCCCGGGAGCCGCTGGAAGGGGTGGGACAGGCGCATCCCAGCGCAGCGCGCTCCGCACCCGCCCAGGGCCGGCCCCGCCCGGCGCCCGGCGCTATAAACGGGCGGCGCGGGGGTTCCACCGACTCTCCGCTTCCAGCCATGGCTCCTGAGCGGCCCCAGCCGGCGTTCGCCGAGGCCGGGCAGCAGAGTGGGCTGCAGGTGTGGCGCGTCGAGCGGCTGGAGCTGGTGCCGGTGCCCCCGAGCCGCCACGGCGACTTCTTCGTAGGGGACGCGTACCTGGTGCTGCGCACGGAGCGCCGCGGGGCCAGCGTCGCCTACCGCCTGCACTACTGGCTCGGTAGGAGCGTGGGGGAGCCGCGGGCGGCCGGGGGAGAGCCCGCAGTGCCCACCCGACTGCGGAAGGGCTTGCCGGGCTCCCGGGCATCGGGGGCAGGGTTTCCCCGCCCTCCTCAGTAAGTGCGGGTGCGAGGATTCCAAGAGGGGGCCTCGGGGCGGAGGCAGAAGTGGGGGTGCTGCCAAGGATCAGGATGGTGCGAAGCGTCATCCTTTGCGATGCTGATGGACGAAGTGGTGGGACACTGGGGTATGGCAGAAAGGTGAAAGCTTGCTCACTTTGTGGTGTTAGTTTGGAGAAGTACTGAAGTGTTAAAGTCAAATCTTGTCGGCACCCGACAGAGGTTCTAGCGTGAAATCCTGCCTTCACTCACATGAAGAGTTTTCTTGCCTTTGTTTCCATCTGAATGAAAATGTCCTCTTGACCATCTCCCTGTAGTGTTGTTGCCCTGGTTAGTGTCTGGGTGTGCCTTTTCCATCTAGATTAATTTTGCTTTCTGATGGTACAGAGATCATGTGCAAAGATACCAGGTTTTCTTTAATATCAGTCTGACAACCTACTGGGACTGGAACCAGGCTGATGTCTTTTGCCTTCTGCCTTGACTAGCCCACTTCACATCAAAGTTGAAGCCTGACATAAGGTTGTGTTTTACGTGACTTCCTCATCTCCTGGCTGTTTCATGTGATTTCCCCATCTGGCCACAGAGTGATCCTGCCACAGTGATTGCTGTTTAGCTGCCTGAAACTTACTACTTTTTTCCTTGTTTCACCAACAAGTTTGTGTTTGTAGGCAATCATCTCAGTGAATACATATAAAGATATGTGTATTAATGTGCTTCAGTTGCTGCAGTTCTCATTATACTTTTGCATGCATTGAAAAATAATTGCAGATAAAGCTGGGATTGTTTCTGCATAAATGTTTGAGCGTTGAATTTTGCATGTCTTTGGAGTTTTCCAGCTGGCAAGCAGGATAGTGTCTGTCTTTGGTAAGACTATAATCATAGATGGCAGTGTGAATGGATTTCTGGCAGACTTTTCTGTCAGCAGTGCAGGGTTTGGATGTGTAGATCTTTGTTAATGAAGCTGGAACTACTCATGTCTGAGTGAAGGTCTAGTAGACATGCCACAGGGATTGATGTAAGGACTGTTTGTAGCTCTTGGGAAGGGAAGGTGTAACGGTGACTGACACTTGCAGCAATTGAAACCTCGTTGCTGATGGCTGAAGAGCTTTAGTTGTACACATTGATGCACGTGTTGTGCTAATTTGGTGTTATCTAGATAGTCAAAATGGCTTCAGGTGATCTGGGCATCCACTGTTGTGCAGCTGGAAAGGTGGCAGAAGGGAGGCTCACTGCTTGGAAAATCCCTTCATGCTTGCAAAATACTTCAGCAGCAGAGTGGAAAAATCTCAAGCACTGCTGCACACTAAGAAGCAACAGGAGACCAGGACTTCAAACAAGGTGTTTTGGGAGGGCCAGACACACTCAGGGTGAGAGCTGTCACAGAATCATTTTGGTTCTTTTAACTGATTCACACTGCTGTTATGTACACCGGACTTTTCCCTTGTAAGCAAAGACTGTATAACCTGTAGGCCAGGATTACGATAGGGTATTTCTGAAGACTTCCCATTAAGTGTCTCTGGATAGCTGCAGCAGTCACTATGACTCAGACTTTGGGATATAAAGAATACTTGTGATGGGGGAAACAGTGCAGATTTTGGTCTTGGGTACTTACAAGGGCCTTGCCATTTGGTGACGCAGTCTTACTCCTGCTTGTCATCTGTGGTCTGTTATTGTGGCAGCCACATACGGTGGCTGTGAGTGTGAACAGATTCTAAGCAGCAAAAAAGACCCCCAACATCTAATTTTCCTATTACATAGTAGTAAAGGTCCTCCTCATTGCTTGCTTAGGCACTTCCCAGGGTGTTAAAAGAAGGTCTGGACCATGGGAGGATGGTTTTTGACCTCAGTGTGCTGACAGTCTTCAGCTGTGACTAGCTTCTTATGGGTAATGTGAACACACAGTTGTTGTGCCATACTGAAGCTTCCAATGGGAAAGCCACTGCTTTACTGAGTATCTCACATACACTGAGATGCTGTTGAGGTTGGATAATTTCTGAGCAAGCTAACCTGGGTGTATCAACATTGTTGGCATGGCCAAGCAATCGGTGTGGATCTGTTTTGCTGCAGCTGTATCCACTTTTAACATTGCTCAGACATCCTGACTCAGTTGTCTCTACTGGCACTTCAGGGATGCTTAGCAGCTGTACTAATCCTGAGGGAGCTGTCTGGACTTGAAACTATCATTAATGGAGACAGCGTGCACTGTGCCAGTAGGAAACTACTTGTGTGAGTGTGATTGGCAATACCCCACTTTAGTGTCTTTAACAAAAACATATGTGGTGTTTTTTAAGTATTTTTTAACCTTTGTGCCCTGGGGTGAAGTCATAAGATCTGTCCATGTGAATCAGGATCTGTTTGGTAAAAACTTTTCTCTTTATGCTTTGGCTTATTTACAGCTGTTTGTGCCTTAGACTGTAAGGTAAATCTGGTTTTCATACAAGCTTGAGTAACTGATGCTTGGATTGATGATCACTTGATTTTTAATTTTTTTTTAATTGAGTTTCATGGAGTATTTTATTGTATAACAGCTCTGGGACCAAGTCTGATAGTAATTCTTATCTCTGACTTGGTTCAAAAGCCCTTTTGCTTTAACCCTGAACCCTGTTACGTAATTTCAAGTAATAATTTAGAAAGAGCTACTCTTAATGGATATGATTACTCCTATTTAGAAAAAGAAACAAAGCACCCTTAAAACCTCCAGATCTTTACCACCAACTCTAAGGTACTGCCCAGGTCTGAGAAAGCATATTGGAACATAAAAAGTTCTATCATGGTGTGATTGGGAGCCAAATGGAAGACCTCACCTTTCTGTTTTCTTCTACAATTCCTGAGAAGCCTTTTGTTTTAGACTTGATTCTTTTTTGCTTTTCTTGAAACAATTAAAACTGCTGAAGATGTTCATCAAAAATGTATGTGCACAGATTAAAATCTTTGGTTTAATATACAGCCTGTTTTCAGCATGTACAGGCATCAGCGCTCTAGATCAGGAATCTATCTTGCCACAGTCTTCGGGATAGGCTAATCTCTGTAGGTTACAAAATGAAGTGTAACCTCATGAAGCAAATATCTGAACCCCAAAGCTGCTTTTCTTTCTCCCAACTGTACCAGGAAAAACATCTTGCTTGCATTATAGTGTCAAGAGGATTGCTTTTAAATTATTCTGGCTTTATGGCTTGGTGAGTTGTTCTTAGAATATGTTTTATCATCCAGACAGTCCCTTCATGTGACCTTTCTTTGAACTTCAGCTAAAAGTCCAGCAGTCATTATGGCTGACACTTGCCATGCTAAACTCCATTAAATTATTCTTTTGTTTGAAGATTCTAAGAGAAGATAAACTTCAGTATTTTTTACTCTTTTTTCCTTATGAATGCAGTTCTACAAGTAGTCAGAAATAGTCTGGAAGATCATGTTATTTGTTGGTGAAATAAATTATGATTCAGTGCTTTGTTGCCACATAAACATGGGTTATACAGCCTGTTGAAGGCAGTGCCCAATTGTTGCAGAAATAATTTCTCCAACAGAATTCAAAGTTGTATTAATGCTTTATTGACATATTTCCTCTTATTTCAGGGAAAGAATGCACCCAGGATGAAAGCACAGCTGCAGCTATCTTTGCTGTTCAAATGGATGACTATTTGGGAGGAAAGCCTGTGCAGAGTAGAGAAATTCAAGGATATGAGTCTACTGAGTTTGTGGGTTACTTCAAAGGAGGAATAAAATACAAGGTAAAGAGCCTGTCAAAATACATTCTGAAATTCTATGTAACATTTTTCCCTACATAAAAATCAAATGTTTTTCTTTGTAAATGGAGATTTTAAAAAATTTAATAATGCTTTGTGGGGTTAGCTCTGAACTACCCATCTTTAACTGTAGGAGTCCCAGTGCTTGTACAGAAAGCAGCAGCTTGTTTGTCAGCGCATCTTCTGATATGTGAAAACCTTTCCCATGTTTTTTTCCCCACAAAATAAATCTGTCCTGAAATTTCATAGTTACGTGTCTAAGAGAGCTTGTGGTAGGGACTCACTGTGTCTGGGAGGTGTTAAATCACACAGAAATAATTTGTCTTGCAGACCAAATATTTTTGTTCAAATGCAGAACCCAGTATGTCCAAGTGGTTAGAAACATGTATAGAGTAGAAAAGACCGGAACATCACTTGAATCTGAAAATGATGCTTTTGCAGTCCTACAGCAGTTTTTTCTGAAGTAGATAAAACAATCTCCCAAATTTTTTTGAAAAATTTTAGCTTTTGGAAAGGTGTAGTGTCAGTGTCCTTGTGTCACTTCCAGAAGCTGAATAGCTGAAAAGTAACTTTATTTTTTTGCAACATCTGTGGGGTATTTTTTAAAAACAGTGATGTATCTTCTGAGAATATCTCCAATAGTAGAAGCTCTGGGAGCCATGGCTCATTCAGCATTTTACTCCCCATTATGAAGGTTTGTAACTTCTCTCTGTCTGCACAACTAGACTTGCAAGTTTAACTCTGCGTGAGTGAGGTCGGCAGTAACGCACCCAAACTTTTACATTTTGGGTTTTTTGTACTTTCAAGAGCCAGCTTCTCTTCCAATTGAAGATCTGGTTCTCCCAGAGAAGTGAAGAATGCTGCCTCATAGAGGTAGACATCCAAGCCAGTTTACAGGATTATGCTTATATTTACACTCACGGATTGTAAATCAACAGTTGATCTCACTTCCCCTAGTTTGGTGCTCCTTGCCAGGTTGACTCTTAAGTTGCAAATATTCCTTTCCTAAAATTACACAGCTACTGTGGAATTGTCCATCCATCTACATGTAACCAGGGTCTAAAACTACCTGGACATCTGAGATTCAAGTTTGGAAAACTCCAAAAGGAGCTGCATATTTCTCTGCTTTTCCTTAGTCCCTGACTTTTGTCCTAACAGTGGGGTTTAGTATTATGTCATTCTCTGAAGGAGGCTGGAGAGTGCTGTGAATTCTGTGCTTTCACTTTTGCTGTTTATCTGAAAACTCTTTGAAGGAGGGTGACATTGACTCCCTTGGCTAAAGGTTCACACCTGAGAGTTCAGCAGCAGTGGTGTCTGTCTGGTCTGTGGTCAGCACTCTTAAACAGCACATTGCTTTGGCTTGCTTCTCACTACATAAACCATTTTTTCCACTGCTAGCTCCTCATCTGTAGCAAAAAAAAATGTAACTTCGGAGAAATTAAGCTGAAATAAACCTGGCTGCTTTGTTTTTTTTTTATTCAGGCAGGTGGTGTTGCCTCTGGATTTAATCATGTTATTACTAATGATTTGAGTGCTCAGAGGCTGCTGCATATCAAGGGCCGGAGAGTTGTAAGAGCCACAGAAATCCCCCTGGCTTGGACCAGTTTCAACAAAGGAGATTGTTTCATTATTGACCTCGGAAATGTAAGTATTTTCTAGAGCAAAACACAGAAAAGTAAGAGGTGCATCCCTTACAAGGTTTGAGTCATCCCCTAAAATGCAAAACTGATTTTCTCACTCATGTGAACCAGCAGAAAAAATCTGCTTTAGAAAATTAGTTCTAGTGTCACATCACTTGAAAGGTTTCAAACTGCCTTAAATGTTTCCTGAAGTGTGCACAGATTGTCCCTCAAGAAACAGTTCTCTTTCCCATTCAAGGCACTGGAGTTTTTCACTCACTACTGGAGTTTGAACAGCTCACAGTTTGAACACCTTACTGTTGAAACAGTTCACTGTAAGTGCAGTCTGACTTTGGCATGCTTTACCGGATGAATGGGATCAGTGCTAGTGTTGGAGCAGAACACAGATTCAAGAGCATTTCTTCATGGTAATCAAACTTTGATAGTGACAGTTGACCCTAAAGAAATAGCTGCAAAAGTGGTTATAAAAGTATTTTAATATTTCAAGAGATCACTTGAGAAGCAATCCTGTGCTTCAAGGCTTTCTTCTGAAAACAAGTAGAAACAGCACAGAGGAATATTGATGCATAAGAGGAGATCTGCTTGCTTCAGATGTCTTGAAGTGTAGTGCTGTCACCTCAGAATACATGCTAAGATTTTCTGATACTGAGTTGCAGCTGGGATATAGTCCACACTAATTAGGCTAGTTACCAATTTAAAATTACTTCCATGTCTGATATGCTCACATGTATAAAATGGAAAGCATGTGAAAGGAAATAGTTTATCTGCAGTTGGTTTTAACTGTAGTGTTTCACAAGGAAGTGGTCAGCTGCTTCAAGATCTGAGAGTTCCCCATACCTATTGAAAAATGGGCTCTTCTGAATTCATGGTGTGCATTTGGCTGTTTTTTTCTGAAAGCATCCCCTTATGTGACAGTTGAAAATAATCAATATAGCTACTTGATACCAATATGTCTTTGATTTTTGTTGTGCTTCACAGCCTTCAGATAGAACACCAAATACTGTTTTTTTAATATTATCCTATCCCTATTATGTCAATGTGGTTTAATTATCTGGAACAGCCTGGTGATCCATATCCAATGTAATGTCTTAATGTCACTTTTCATTGAAGACCCAAATCATCTATTCCCTTCCAGAGTTGAGCTTGGGAGATCAAAAGTTTGGAACTAAACATTGCTAGAAAATGCTGCTTTTGCAGTAAGGCTGTAATTGGACTGGAGTTTTCTGGAGTTAACCTCCCATGGACATGCTGTGAAACTGGGTGTACTCCACGAATTCAACTTGTTCTGACCCACATTGTGCTGCAGTTACCCAGATGACCTTGAGTAATTACTCAGGCCACACTGCAGGGATGGCAGTGACACTGATGAAATGCACTATGGGTGTATTGCAGTGCTGTATGTATAGCTTGGGGCCCATCCCTAAGTGCTGTCACTAAGCAAATTAAATGTAATAGGGCTTTAGAGTCTTTACCTGATACTGAATGTACATTGGAAGCCTTGTACCCTTTTTAGTGAGTTTCTGATTCACTGTTTGACAAGACAGAGGTCAAGGAGCAATGCAACATTGTGCCTTTGCTGGAGGAAAGATTAGATGTGAACAATATCTAGATACCTTATTATTTTTTGCCATTCTACGGGAAATGTCAGTCAAATCACATGACTAAAACAGTTCTCGGTCTTGTCATGTCAGTTGTGTAAGAGATGGGTTTTTCTGGATGTACTGACAAGTTAAGGAAAAAAGTGGTTTAGCATCTAGATACTCATAGTCATAGGTTATTGCATAAACCAGACCATGCATGTGGGAGATTAAAATGTGTGACATAGTTCAAGATGAAGATACACAAGTGAAGTAACTCTAAATAGAGGAATGTGGCAGAAAATACAATGTCGGAGGAGAAACCATGCTCAAGTTATATAAGAACTATATTTCAAGCTGAAATAACTGTACTTCAGATTGAAATTTTCCATGACTAGAGGCCCATTGTAAATGAGCAAGGCTTTGAGTCATTACAGGAGCTCTTAATTGAATTTAAGGTTCCTCTGAAAAAATAAATGTATTTTGGATAAAGTAGCTTAACAATTGAAATAAAATTAATCTTAAATAGGGCAGCTTTTGAGTCGTCGTATTTACTGCAGACTCATCGTCTAAGGATAATGGGCAGTAATTGCATAAAATAATGATCTTATGGTCAGTGCTTTTACTATCAAATTATTGTGGTGTGTCAAATAAGATGAATTTCCAAGGTTTACTTTCTCCTTAGTCTCTTAGCTAACCAGAAGGATGGTCTCTATGGCACTGAAAATTGCTTATGCTATCCATTTCCTGTTATATTTTATCAAGCCACTTATCTAATGTAATAAAAAATTGTTACAGTTTTCCCATTGAGCTCTATTACTGCAGTATTTTAAACTCACAGTTTGAACAGATAAGGGAAAATTATGAAAGATAATAATGAATAGGAATGAAATCATTACATATCACTAGGTTTTCCTTTACAGGGATAATGCTTTAAGCAAAAAGTATATGTGGGCATTTCAAGCTAGGTTCACATATTTATATTCCAAGTTCATATTTGTAGTTCAAGTTCTGATGTTTATCTCATACCTAGATCATAGAATGGTTTTGGTTGGAAGAGACCTTTAAAGGTCATCCAGATCAACTCCCCCTGCAATGAGCAGGGACATCTTCAACAAGCTGAGGTTGCTCTGAGCCCTGTTCACCCTGACCTTGAATGAAGGTTATTCTATCTTGATCCAGCCTTCTAAGTTATTGGAGACAAACCTTGGCTGGAAATAAGATCAAAGTAACTGCCTGCCTCCTGACCCCTCTCTTAAAAGTGGTTGGGATCCCATGGGGCCATGGCCCATGTGTACAACCCACACAGCCCCTTGGCTGATTTGTTACTCAGCCACATTTCCAGCACTTCAAATACCCTGCCCAGGTCTCATCTTGCCTCCTTTGAACTCTCTTGGCTGGAAGAGAAAATGGCTGCAGAAGGCAGAGGAAGCACTGTCTGTGCTATAGGGGGACTTGTTATTGGTGGGAAATGTGTGAAGACCTTATAGTCAAGCAGTCTTCTGTAGCACCATGAGCTGAAAGCTGTGACTGTGCTGATCTTCCTGTAGAGTGCTGGGATGCCAGACCCTGATTTAAGTTGAGGAGTTTTTTCTTCATGGGATTTCCATGGCACCTCTTTGATGAACCTGGCAATCTCACTGTAAAGGAGCCTTTGGGCAGGCGAGATAAGTACAGGGATGTTGCTGAGAAGGTCTGGAGTGGGGCAGACCTTATTTGGTCAGGTGCTGCTTAGTGCATCTTGTTCAGGAGTAGCTCTGCTCAAAGCCTCCCAGGAGCTGTTATTTTCTGCCACACAAGATGCTAAGTTGGAAGGGACCTGCAAGGATCATAAAATCAAACTCTTAGCCCTGCACAGGACAGCACCAGGAGTCAAACTATGTGCCTGAGAGCATTGTCCAAATACCTCTTGAACTCTGTCAGGCTTGGTGCTGTGACCATGTCCCTGAGGAGCCTATTCCAGTGCCCAGCCACCCTCTGGATGAAGATTTTTCTAATATCCAACCTAAACTCCTCTGATACGACTTCAGGCCACTCCCCTGGAGCCTGTCACTGGGCACCACAGAGAAGAGATCAGTGTCTTTCTCATGAGTTTTTACTGCAGTAAAAACTTCCCCCTTAGTCTCTTCTTGTCTAGCCTGAACAATCCAAGTGACCTCAGCTGATCCTCATACAACTTCCCCTCAAGGCCCTTCCAAATCCTGTCCTGAACTATTACTGGTATCCCACCTGAGAGGCACCAGGATGGATGGCCTTGAACTGCCTGGCCTTACTCTGTGCGCCCCTTTACCTCCAGATGCAGCTCCCTCTGTTTCACCCCATCCTCCAGCCACCTCCCCTTAGACACAATCCTTTTTCTTCCTTCATCACCAAGACAGTTCTCAAAACAGCGAGGAGCAGGAGGATGTGGGAAACGATCTCAGAAGGCAAGGGAAAAGATGAATCACTGTGCCATTTAGTGAATAACATGCATTCAGTTTTCGAGGCTGTTTTAGTATTTATCTAGATGCATATGTAAATATGCTGTATATGTGTATATTTCTGATAAGATGTGCTAAAGACTTTCATATCTTTTGTCAATTTTCCTGATTTAAAGTGGGAAGGAAACTTGTCAATATAATGAATTTAACCCTGTGTGTATTGGTGTATGCAGGTTATTTATGAAATTGGAATGTTGAGATGTGTCAATAATTTGGTAGTTACCAAAACATGGAGCAGAAATAACGGGAGTAACAATGAAATAAAGCAACGTCAATTGATCAGCTGATTTTATTGAATGCCTCCCAACTCAGTTTGGGAAGCCCTGCTGTATGAAGGCTGTCTGAAGTTGTATCCTTAGTGACCAGCAAAAATATTCTCTGCGCATGTGTTCAGATAGAGCTTTGTGAAATGAAAGACTTGCCTCTGTCTGTCTGATTAACCTCTTGATGGGAGACAGCAGCAGTGCCATGAGCTAGGTGACTGCAAAGGGCAGGCAGAGAGCTGTGCACTGCTCAGCCTTCTCAAAGGAATGAAGAGACAGTTGTTAAATAAGGAGGTGTGTGACAACTACCACTGAGGCTTGAGCTTGGGCCTGATTGCAGCTGGAAAGTTTCATCAGTTCAATAAAAGCTCTGCAGGCAGAACATCACCCTTCTCCCACAGGAGGAGTGCAGATGGACGAGGTGATAACTATAGCTCAAGCTAAATGAAGATTCAAGGTAAACTGTACTCTGTTGTCCATTCTTCCTCTTCCTATAGTGGTGCTTATAAAAAGATCTATAAACAGCCAAGAGGTTTGAAATGTAAGAGCCTGCAATATTCTTAGAAACCACCTGTGCTATAGCAATCAATGTATGTATTTCTCAAGGGCTTCTTCAATCCAAATGAAAATTATGATGTTAGAACTCAAAAGTATGAGACTGAACAGAGTTGTTATCATGTATCTGTAAGTATGTTCCTGCTAGAACACCTGACATAATAAGCATGTCAGAAGAAGAAAAATTTCTGCCCTGCAACAAAGACACTAGAAGAAATACATCAGGCAAAAAGGCTGGCTTTTTATTACAGCTACTTTTCATAACAACTGTTAACTTGGTATAGATTAAATTATGTTTACAAAAAGTAACTTCTGCTTTTTAAAGAGCAAGAGAACAGATAGTTGCTTTATGATTATGACCACAGGGTATGATTCAGCATCACACTGGAAGTTTAGTACAGTTTGTCTTGGCTTCTGTAACTTTTTTAGGTGTCTTTGCTTCTCTTCCATTGGATAAAGCAGTTACCCCAACAGGACTACTAACTTCTTTAATAAAGTCACTCTTAAGGTATAAACAGCGCTGGAAGAGCAGATTCTCGCACTTTGCAGTTCATCACTGTACATTTCTAGTTGCTTTCCCTGGCTCTAACAAATTACTTATGTCGTTTTTCCATTCCCATGTTTCTCCTACAACTAACCTCTTCCCCAGTTTCCCCCAGCTGAGAGTTAAACTATTGCTCATGCTGCAGCAGGGAGCTGCCAAACAAGTAGCTGAGCTTGAAGAACTAAAGGACTTTGGTTCTTTATTAACTTTATAGACTTATTAACAGCATTAAAATGTTTTTCTATCTATACAGTGTGTATCTCAGTAAGCAGGCATCTTAATTTTTCTCTAATTTTGTGAACCAGTTAATCCAGCAGTGTAAATGCCAGCATTCTGGAAGTTGCTATAGTCTGAGTCATCAGATGGAGGAAGAAAAAATTAAGTCCTTTTGCCCTCCATATCAGTTAAAATATTCAGAGTATGGATTTTTATTCATACTCTATGGACTAGAAAGTTTCCCCTCACCCCCACTTGTACACAGAAAAGTAGCTGAACCAGAGATCATTGTTTAAGCTTCAGGTGGACTGGACACACATGTATCCACAAGATTCAGTTAAGTTCGTTTTCTTCCTGATGTTGTAGAAAATCCAGATGTTTTGCTGCTTGAGCTGCTGTTATTTAAAGATTAGCCGGTATTGACCCCTTAAGCCACTGTGATATAGCAAAGTTAATCCTAGTGCATACTAGCAAAACAGGTGTGAAAGGAAAAATGAATGTACTAAGTGCATGACTCTGCTGTATCTGACTTATTTTTAGTCTGAAAATTTGTTCCATTTGAGTCAAATGGGAGACTCCAAAGACTGTTTACAAAGACACTGTTGTAATTTTACTAGGGGCAGGCTCGTGGTAGCCTCAGAGGTATTCTGGCTGAATGAATTTGGAGTTTGTTTTGGATTATCAAAACTCCACACCTTTCAAAGGTTCACTGTATTGCAGTTTCAACAAAGTTAGGTTTTATGGATATATGAAATAGGAGGGGGTTTTTCCCTGCCTGTATCAAGAATTCAACAGTCAAGAAAGGAAAAAAGAGTGAATAATTTAAGGAGAAAAATGCCTTCAGAAGTCTATATTAATCTGATTGAATTCAAACATTCTTCTTAATATTGTCAGTTCCTTTAAAAACCCTGGATGTCAATGAACTGACAAAAAGGACTACATTCCAGTTACTTTTGTTCTGTTCAGTTATTTTCCCCACCATGTGGACTTTGTTTAGCACTTTTTTGTGCTTAAAAAACCCAAACCATAAAAACTCCATACGCTTATTTTAGGGCTCTCTATTTTATTTCCAAAAACTTGGTATTTGAAATACAAATACCAATGTAATATGCTACTGTTTTACAAATACTTAAAGGCATTAGAAGTATTTCTGTTGTTTGCAGTTCTTACATAAACTTCTTTCCAAATTTATTTTTATTTTTTATTGATATCTCTTGTTTAAACATATTAAGTTTAATTACAGGATTAGACTTTTAATGAGCTAAATGGAGCTCGTGCCTTA
Source organism: Anthoscopus minutus (assembly GCA_013399455.1). Classification (NCBI taxonomy): domain Eukaryota; kingdom Metazoa; phylum Chordata; class Aves; order Passeriformes; family Paridae; genus Anthoscopus; species Anthoscopus minutus. Next base: position 85,338 of record VWYI01015170.1, read on the forward strand.
TCAGAGCAGCTGTTCACTAATGACCATGAGGGGTCTCAGCTGAGTGCCTGCCCATTATTTCAATAGTAGCACGATAAGATGTGTATACAGCTTTGCCAGTATTCATGTATGCTCCATCTGCCTCTAGAATTGCTGGGCTTTTTTTTGACTTCCTTCAGGAGGTGAGTACTAGGAGTGCTGTCTCTTTCAGGGATTCCTACATCACAGCTCTTCTCCTCCTGACCCAGCCTTGTCAGCCTTTCTTCTGCCTGCTGTGAAACCACTACAGTGGCCTTCTGGGATGTGCTTACCTACCCAGGCTCTCATCTGCTTCTGAGCAGCAGCAGCTAAACCGAAGGGAAGAGAGGAATTAAGGCAATTAGAACTTTGCAAATATTATTTTCTTGCTTTCAGTCCTTTAGTGTGTGTTTTGGGGATAAAAAGAATGTAGTATGGTGTTTCACAGGAGTGAGCGGATTTAGTTGAAGAGTTCTTTTGCGTTGAGTCCCTCTGCATTAGAGCTGTACTGCTGCTGCACAAAATATTGTGGTTTAGAGGAATGGAAGACAACATCCTGACTGACAGACATTGAGTTAGTGTGAGTTGCATCATGACAACATGAAATGGTCCACACTATAGATTTTAGCTGTCTCTTAGCTAAAAGTGACATTTTATTTATTTTTTAATTGAGGTGCTATTACATTCTGAGAGCATGTTCTGGGGTATATGTGGGCAAAAGTGAAGAGGTTAAAGGTGTATCAGGGCCTCCAAACAAAGAATAGAGGCATACCAGCTTGTGATGCTTGGCTTAAATTCTTTCCTTAATGAAAGTTGAAAGTTTATTTCAATATTTTAAGGTTAATGAGACTTAAACATTTCACTGTTACTTTCTACCTAAACAGAAGTTCCACATAATATTACTTCAAATTAGAGTTTTGAAACCTGTTTAATTTGTTTAGCTTTTTAATGTCTCTTCATATAAGAGAATGTAAATCAGCAATTACAGTAGAGGCCTGGAAATTAGTAGATATATCAACAGATATATAGCTTTGAAACACTTGCATGTTTAGGGCATGTTTAACTAGAGAAAAACCATTTAATGGATTTAAGCTTCTTGGCTTTTCCTGGCATTGTCCTGGCTAAGATCCACAGAAATGACCACAAAAGATCCAGAAAAGAGAATATATTTTTATTTGCCTCCAGGCTACAGAGGCTGCCAGTTGAATACAGACGTGGCTATGTGTTGGAAGGGAAAAAAACTGTTTTTTATGTCACTTCTGAAATAAGTGATTTTTTTTGTTTGTTTTTCCTTCTCTTGCTCTGCATGCCATTTGGGGCTGGAGCAGGAAGCAGGAGGTGTGCTTTCACAGTCCCCCTGCATAGAGGGAAAAGTGCCAAGGTGCTCTTGCTCAGGGTTACACATGAGCCATGCATAATCATCCTGATGCATAACTTCTGTATAGAAGCTAAATGCTGGGTCATTTTTTATGTGCTATAGAAATCTCATGTGACTTGCACGAGGTCCCTCTGCAGGTCAGAAGCTATTATTAGGAGTAAGAGCAGTGAATTCTGTCACTCTATGGGTGGAAGACCAAACTGTGTCCCCAAAATACACAGCTGAGGGAAGAGCTCATTCTGACCACAGTGTGCATGGCAGGGACCCAACTTGCCTTCCCAGCCTCATTCACGAGCTCTAGGGTGGTCATTGTTATTCATTATAACATTTTTCATTATAATAATATCTATTATTATAATAATGTTTCGTTATAATGTTATTCATTATAATCATATTCATATATTCATTTTCTCACCCTCAGCTGTTAATTATCCCACTGTAATCTGATAACTATATTGATATCAACAGACATTTATATATGGTATCTCTCTCAGAATTCTGTTTAAGAGGCTTAAAAAAATAAATACTGCTAGTGCAAACTTCTGAAAATAAACTGGGCTTGGCACAGGAATTACTGATGAATGAAGCTCTTTTATTTTGAGGGGAGTGAACACTTGAAGTCTGTTTCCATTTTAATGGAAACATTTTTTGTCAACCTGCCAATTCCAAATAAAGTTAGCAAAACAAACCTAAAAATAATGAAAGTGTAGTACAGCTAGGAAATTGTGAAAGTAGTGAGCGAGCTAAAGTTAAATATCATATTTTGCCCACAGTTGAGCACTTTATGTCTCTGAATAAATAAATACATGAGTAATAAAATATGACCCAAAAGCTCAATGGCTTTTTTTATATGGTTAGATAACTAATTGACTGTATTTCAGGTAAATGCAGATCTAAATATTAGCCTTCTCAAGAATAGCTTTAACTTCTAAAACTCTTTTTCTGGTTTTAATTGTTGAAAAAATGAATCTGCCTAGAGGTTGAAATGGGTAAGTTGAATCAGGAAGGCAAACTTGTAGGTGTTCAGCTTCTCTACTGTGAGGCATCAAAATTAGATACCTTGAAAGTGAGATTATTTTAGTTCAGAAGAGAAAATTAGTAAAATCCAAGCTCCTGGAAACTTCTAGCACTGAATGTTTAAGATATTTTAGTGATCATTCTAAATACATTACAGTATTATATACTTTGGGACATTTTCATGACTTGTAGCTGCTCACATCCTTCTATTTGATTATACAGTCTATGAAGTTTAAGTTTCAGGCTTTTAAAAAAGAACAGTGTCTTTATTCTCTAGTACTAAAAAGAAGCAGATTCTTATTTCTCTAGCTTTCAAAATCAGTATTTTTCAAATAACCATGTAATGTGGAGCTTGTGAATCTCCAGATCGAGAATGTTTTCAGACACTGCTTGTTGTTTGAAGTGGTGGTTTATGCAGTAGAAAAAAACCTGGAACATGGACCTCATAACGAAAATAATGAAACTTGCAAATTTAAAAATCTGAAATCCATTACTGTGGATTTTTAAAACTCTTCTCCTTTCTCAGGCTCATTTGAAGGCTGGAGCCTGTGGACTGTAGGAGAGCTCAGTTTCGTCAATTCTTTACTAAAGGCAAACAGGGAGAATTAACTGTGAATGTGGAGTAACTTGGGTGCAGTGGGGCCTTTGGGAGATGCTAAGAAAAGAAAATGTAAATTTATTGTCCAAGAAGTAAAGGTCTTTGTAATTTGCAGTGGCAATTTAAGTCTCACAATATCCTTTGTGGTCAGTACAGCAAAAATATTCATTTTGTAGATGCAACTACATGTTTGAGGTTCCATTTCCAGTTACCAAAAAACCAAGAGAAGGCCAGTGGGTACAACTGAAGCTGCATGCCTAACCTTTCTGAATGAGCAGTCTCCATCAACTGTTACATCAACACTGAGATAAGGCAATAGCTGTCTTATCTTTTTCCCTGCTTCTCTGTTACATGACTTTTTAGTCTTCTTTATTGCTTCCACAGACTATGGGAAATAAAGAATTGCTGTTTATTACTGCAGTATCTCTAGTGACTCCTGTTTTCTCACGTAATTGCAAATAAGCTCAATTAAAAGGATGTAAGCCAAGATGAGAATGATGCTAAGGAGTCTGTGTTGTGGAAAGTCTCCATGAATTTGGTGGAAAAGGGCTGAAGCAGTGCCTTGCAATATCAAATGTATTAAAAAAACTGCTCAGATTGGAATATTTTACTTTCTACACATTCAGTTCTTTAGAAAATGATTTCCCAAAGTATTAGCAGACATTTTGTTTTCCTGGGGAAATGTAGAAAGTCAGATTTAAGATAAGGTTCAGACCTGACACTAGCTATATCTCCAGATTCTGGATACTTGGTAAACTGACAGTATTTAAACAAGAACTTAGAAGTAATTTTTTATTTAAGCCTACAGTCAAGTTGTTAAAGGTAAGCTGAAAGCCTCACAGCTTGCATTGCATAACATCTGCAAGTTGAAAGGGATACAGTTCTGTGAATCTGTGGTGTAATCCTGACAAAGCTTAAAACCTTGTCTTTGAAGAGATGCTTTTGAAGGGGGGAGGGAAGGTTGGAAGGGAGCAATGAGATAACGGAGATGTCACTGTAGGGGTTTTTTGTACCTAAACTACTGAAAAGTAGCTGTTGGAAGTTACTAGCACTGTTTGCATGCAGATGCCATCAATGTTAGCTGTCTTCCAAAAATTTACGTCTGCTAGTACTGAGAAATTGTGCTTCATCCCTCACTTGCCTCAAACCACCCTTTCAAGTAACATTAAAGACCAACAGTGGTCAGCAGAAATAACTTGATTTTTTTTTTTAATGAAACAGATTTTCATCTCAAATCTAAGTTTTATATAGTTGTATATACAACATAAAACTAAGCCCAAGTAATTTATTCAGTGAGGCCTCGGATTAAAATTTGCCTTGCAGGTGAACACAAACCAGTTGAACCTTTTTAAAGCTCAAAATGACTGTGTGCCTTTTTTGCTCTACTATTCAAACTATTTGACAGAATCATGTGAAGAATCAAATTACCTTCTTCCAGGAGAAGGTGGGGGAAGCAACCACCCAAGATAAATAATTTCCTTGGATTAGCTCCTTCCAGCCCAACCTCTAGCATCCCAGCAGCTTATCTTATGCCTTTTCTTAGTCATTTTCATCAAGACTGAAATCTAAATTCTTTATTCTGAAGTGCTTCAAGTTCTGGATGAATAATGGGAGTTGCCAAAACTGGGGGTCCATGGGCTGTGTGGCTGAATCAGGTGACCTATCTTAGGCTGGTTCTGGTGTCTCCCTTTCCTGAGAGGTGCCCTGGGAACATGCTGCATTCTGCAAATAAAAACTGGATTGAAAGACCTAACTTTAGTAACACATACAATCAGGATCTTTCTTGGGGTTTTGAAATTAGTTTCTTGACACAGGTGAGTACTAGCACAACTGAAGTACCATAGAAGAGGAGCTGACATATGTTAAATTTGCAGTAGCAAATTTAGGAGTCTCTGTTTTTTTAATTAGCTGAAGTCCTATGTGTAATTGGGATAAAAATCAGTCAAACCAAGGTTCTGACTATTCTGAGCTCAAGTGGTTTCCTAATATGTGGAGCTAAATTATATTATGTAAATATCTGGCATATTACAGCATCACAGTATGAAATAGGTTGGAAAAGACCTCTGAGCTCACTGAGTCCAACCTTTGACTGAACACCACCTTGTCAACCAGACCACAGCACTGAGTGCCACATCCAGTCTTTTCTTAAATATCTCCAGGAGTGTGACTCCACCACCTCCCTGGGCAGCACATTCCAATGTTTATTCGCCCTTTCTGTGAAGAAATTTCTCTTAATATGCAGCCTAAATCTCTCCTGGTGCAGTTTGAGACTATGTCGTAATACTGCAAATATCTACGTGACTGAGCAACTCTTTTCTAGAAAGTACTTCTGATCTTCTGATGGTTTAGATCCAGTAGGATAATTATTAATAAAATTAATTTCATTATTTTGCTGTGTTGAATCCTATTGCTAATGTGCTCTTTTCATTATTTTAGGAAATCTATCAGTGGTGTGGCTCATCGTGCAATAAATACGAGCGGCTGAAGGCTACACAGGTTGCTGTTGGCATTCGGGACAATGAACGAAATGGAAGGTCTAAATTAATTACTGTGGAAGAAGGGAGTGAGCCAGAACGGCTCATAGAGGTATTGTAATGTGCAGACTTGTTGACATAGCTGTGAATGAAAAGTTTTGGTATCTCAGAAACTAAATCAGATTGGGCTGATGCTAGGAAGACAGATAAAGAGTACAGTAGGCCAGTTTTCCTTCCTTCCTTACCCAGGCAGTAAGTTACTTGGGCATTACAGTCTAAGATAATTGATCATCTGAGAATACTTTTACAAGAACAAGTGTTTGCTTTATTGAGTTAGCTGTAGAGTGACTGAATTAACAGCATGGCTCACACCAAAGTGCACTATCAGCTCTGTGTGAGGAAGGAGCATCTGTCTGGGACAGCACCAAGCAAAGAAAGACACAGAATTACTGTGTGTAGAAAGTAAAGGGATGTAGCAAATTGCATACTGATGTGGGGGGCCAAGCACACTGCTTTGCATACTCTATGTCAAGATCATATACACCTAGCCTCTAGTAACCCCAGTGAGCCACTTCCTCATATGTTTAGAAAGTTTAACCATTTACTTAAAATCTTCAGATTTCAAATATCATAGCTGAGCTGATCAAAGTAAAGTGGAAAAAAAATTCCTGATTTATGGATTTTTCAAATCTTGAAAAATTAACAAATACTCATGTTTGTTGCAGGCTGCACGCTAATATATCATTGGCACTTGGCATCTGTGCCCTAATTAAGCTTCTTCCATCATTCTCTAAAATGAAGGAAGAGGGAAGCAGAATTACAAAGCAGTCCTTTAATAAAATGGAATATGTACAGCCAGTATATTGTCTTGTACTCCAGATTAAGTTCAGGAAGTAAAGCTAATGGTGCATGCAGGAATGCAATTATTTTTTGTGGTGCTTTCATTCAGTGTGGTCATAACCAGTTACTGCCTGAGCAGTAAAACAGATGCTGAGCTGCCAGCCTGTGGCCATGCTGCCTGTGGGGATCCCTTTGGTCAGACTGTCCATATGCTTGCAAAGACCTTTTTTCCTGTGGATGTGAGTACAGATGTGGCTGTGTTACCCAGTGGACCAGAGATTTCTGAAGAGGGAAAAAACCCAACTAAACAATCCTCTCTCTGGCTTTTTACTTCCTTGTACAGATTTACCACACTGGCTCTGATGTGGTACATACGTATAACTCTTTTTGAAAAGAGCCCAGCTTGACAGAGAGCAACCTCCTGCTCCTGATTTGAATCACAGCATTGGGTTGCATCGTGCTGCAACTGTGGCTGGCTAGCACTGGGACCCTGCCCCTGGCGACAGCTGCTGCTGCCAAGCCCATCCAGGGATTACCACTGGAGGCTCTGAACAGAGTTTCTGGTACACTCATGTGTGAGTTGGGAGCATTGATCAGAGCAGCTCCCTTTGCTCCTCTTACCTGGCTACGGTGCAGAAGTTGGACTTATGTGCTGCCCCAGCAAGGACACGGGCCAGCTGCAGGCTGCCTCCCTGTCATCCCCCTCCATAGGCTCTGAGGGGAAGGGATATGCTACCCTTGCCCCTGCATCTCTTTGGCAGACTTTCATTTGTGTGCAACTTGTTTTGTAGCAACCTTGGCACATGATTAAGAGCAGGAAAACACCAAGGTTGTATTTTGATCCTGTAGTGTATTGTTATTGTATTAGGAAATAAAGTTTTTCTTAGCTTGCACAGCAGTGTATGAAGAAGTTTCTGCTTTTCTTTTAGGTTTCTGAATATAGAGGGAACAGAAATGCGTAGTTCAATGCAATTAGATTAATTGATGAGCTCAGTTTGAGTGACCATGTCAGGGTTCATCTTCTAGTCTTGCTTTTTTTAAGTGCTGCTTCCATAACAGGGTCTATAGCCCATCTGTGGCTGTCCCAGTTCACTCTGAAATGTGCTACTGATAAGTCATGAGGGTAGTTAACCTTACAAACTATAAAATTTATTAATCCTTATTCCTGTTCAAATTGTATCCAGTTCCTGGTACACTTTGTTTGGATTTCTCTTTACTTCCACAAAATTGTCTCTTAACTTGCTGTTATGTTCTCCCAGGCTGATTGCTGTTGAGCTAACATTGTGTTTGTTTCTTCCCTCCACATCAGGAAGGGTGGATTTTTGGCATCTCCAGCTTTCTTAGAAAAAGGTTGATTTATTTTCTAGGGAAAATAATTACATACTTTAAATATTCGTTTTGTCATCCAGTATACCACTAAAATCAGAAAGAGATTTTCTAAAATTATCTCCTCTGACAAATGTCAGGATTCCCCTTCCTGTGAGCTAGAAGTCTGCTTCCATATCAGTGGCCAAACTTGTTCATGCAGTGCCAGTTGGCAGGGGCCGATGTACCCACCATGAGTACCAGCGGAAAGAGCCAGTACTGATCTTATTCCTCCTGCAAAAGCTCAGAGTTGTAACTCCCCACTAGAAAAGCAAGAATTCTGTGTACCTGCACCCTACCATAGAGGCAAGACACAGGCTGGCTGAGCTAACCCTGCCACGCTTGTGTCCTGCTGTAGGATTAGCAGAGGCAGCAGTGCTGTGTTTGTAGGCATGAGGTGGTGTTTGCCAGCCAGCCCACTATCCTGCTCTGCTGGGAGCTGTGGTGCTGTGGGTGAGGTGAACTTGTTTGATAAGGGCAGTTACCTGCTCCCAGTTACCATTTGTAGCAGCAGGAACAGGCTGCAGTGCTTGAATTTGCCCATGGGAGAGAACTGTCTGGAGCTGCTGTAGGCCTGGATGAATTGCTGCAGCAGACCAGCAAGATACAGCTCGCTCACCCTGGAAAAGGAGAATTACTAGAAGCTGATTATGTGAATAGTTTTGACAGCAGCAAGCCCTTTTTCATCTGCCACCACAGGCCACTTGGGTCCCTTTTTTTTCTACAGGTTGCTTGCACTCTGGAAACACAGCATGCCTAGAAAGCTCAGACTTGCAACGGGTGCACAGAAATTCTCAGGGATCACTAGAACTCTGACTGTGAAGACAAGGCAGAAGCTTTCTGTGCAAGCACATCAAAGATATTTATGTGTCTAGCTTCATCTCCATGTTTGCACTTTAGGTGAGGTAGTGATTGGCAGATTTAAAGAAGCAGTTCTGTATAGGGTTTCTACCTTGGAAAATTAAAAGAGAAACGGACCACCTTGGACAAATTGCTGGTGTTGCTGTGACAGGTCACCAGTTTCACCAGAACATTAAAAAAATCACCAGATGCCAACTCTGCTCTGATTTTTGCATGTAAACAGCTGAATAGTTACCCATTCTGCTGAATCTTACACTTGAATGTTCAAGTTGTGTTGCAGGAATTTTTTTACCTTCATGGGACCAGTCCAAAAACAGATCTTAGCAATGCCCACTGTGCTGACATTGATTCTAATCCTTCTTACTGCTTGCAGTGGTAAGCACAGATCTCACAGCACTGCTTAGAGTTGCACAAGAGATCACTGAGGACAGCAGCCAAAGTAATAGGCAGCCATGCTCAGGGTAGGCAAATTTCTTACTCTAGCTGGTGTCTCTGCTCTAATTTTGAAGAGAGGACGAAATTGGAGAAGCTGTACTTTAAAAAAAAGTTTCCCATAATCTTGTTATTTAATATTGTGGAGTAATGGCAAACTGGACAAAGGAGGAATCAGAAATTACTGTATTTGTGAAGACTTCTAGTCAGCCAGCAAGCTGAAGGTGCTTGAAGTAATGCAGGAAACATAGAAGCAGTCAGTTCTGAGTCACTCAAGGGAAATGCAAAGCATCCAATCCTCCATTCATTGTGCAGCAGTCCCTTTATCTTGTATTGTAACTCTAGAGATGAAGTAAAGGGGAGGAGAAAGTCTTAGTATATTTGTTTCCCTTTATTTATGTAATTTGAAATATTAGACACCCTAAAATACATTTATGTTGATAGTACTTTCTGTCTACATAGACTCATCTCCCTGTGATGCATTTCAAGTATCTTGGGCAGCTGTGTTGGTCCGCAGGGTATGAGACAGTGAAAAAATAGGATAGACTGAGTTTTAACTGAACTAAGTGTCAAGCCTGCATCTGCCCCCTCTACTTAACCATGTCATGTTCAGCTAACACTTTTCAAGATGCTTCTGTTTTTTCTGAGCCTGTCTGATTCATAGAACTGCTTTATTGTTCCCCTAGAAATTACTCCCTTAAAACTGCAGCTCTTGGTACTGTATGATTGCTGTGGATTTTACTGCTGAGGCTTTTTGTTGTGGTTTTGTAAAGGTTTTTGATTTTCATGATAGAAAACAATGAAACCTGAGGAATGTGACAGCTTTGAAATGTAACAGGTCCAAAACCACCAGAAAATGAATCATCTTGTTAGTATGAATCTTTGGAATCACCCCTCAGCCTTTAAACATAAAGCTTTGCCACTTTTATTTACTCAGCATTTGCAGTTGTCACGTGCCTGTTCTTGTGAGCATTCTAGAGCCCTTACAACAGATGGGTCCAAACCTCTCATAAAATAGTTATGTAAAGACTGAACTAGTGTAAATACCAAGCAGCAGGGGAAACCTCTTCCTCCTTGCTGATAAAGCAGCCTTTCGCCTCTCTGCTTTTTCTTTAAGGCCCCTAAGCAATGCTTAATCATGAGAATTACTGAATGCCATTGTATTCAGTGACATAGTTCTTGCCTGTGGTGTGAATAAATACTAGGGGAGAATGGTCTGATCACATTACAGCCAGTCACACCTTTCTACCTTTGTATCTGGAAAGGGACTGGCAGCAGTACACAGTGCTAACTCAACCCTGTGGATAAAATCCCAAGAGCACAGACAATAAAGAGATTCCATTGCAAGTGCAAGTTACAGAGGCTCTAGACTCTAGAGAACCAGGTAATGCAGACATGTTGAAAAGATGAAGCTCCAGTAATCCTTAAATTAATTGGATAGATGTCTGTCTATGTGGATAGGAGAGCTGCTTCCTTTCTTATTAAATTCAACCTCTTAAAAATGATTTTTTTATAAACCAAGGATGATTTTCAAGGGCAACATGGAGCACAGTGAGGTAGCTGCAAAAACGTGAGGCTTGCTGTGACATGTCAGTGGGTGTGAGAGTGCAAGGACATGTTCTGAAGGAGCTGTGCAGGTTTCTGCAGTCCCTGGCCCTGTCACATGGATCATTACATAAGGCTGGAAGAGCAGCATGTGTCCCACTGGTGAAGGTACCTGCTCCTTTTCCAGAGCCAGCAAGAGCAGGATCTGTCATCACAACTCTGCAAAAGCAAAAACTACTCTTGCTACTCTCACCACTGCGTTTCTTCTTGTTCCCTTGCTCTTGGTTGTATTATGAACTCAATTCATGCTAAGGGGAGGTTTGTTTGTTTTGTATGAAGAGGAGTGGAGGAACAGCAGGAGTGAGAGTGATGCAAGAGGAGGAGAGGGGTAACTTCTAAGAATAATATTATTTTCTAACTTTTTGTGGACTACCAACTCCAGGCATTTGTTAGGGATTAAACAATTGTTTAATCATGTACCTTGTACATCATTTTACTCAAATGCTACATGTTCATAAGCTCTGAATTGCATGTAGCTGTCAGAGTCCAGCCTGACCTATTCATGACCAAAAAAATGAAAAATATGAAAAGTAATGAAGTCCTATCTATGGCTTAGGAAGTATCTAAACCAAAGTAATGTCTTTTATTACCTAAATTGAGACAGGTGGGAAAAAAAAGTACATTATTGCAAGGAATTTTGTGAAATAAATATTAGAAATTCAGTCCCAGGGTAGTGGCAGTGTTGAACAGCCATGTACAAAGGAAAATGAATACATTGATAGAGGGATGAGGACAATGGAAGTTATGTCAGACCCCAGCACAAAGACTCAGTAACACAGGCACACAGAGAAGTCAACTACATTTTCATGAGAATGCAAAGACTTAAGCTAATGCACAGCAAATAGCAGAACTACTGGCTGTAGTTTCTATTAGTAGTTGCATTGGCTACTCAAATGAACAGACAGCTTTCTCAGGCTGCTTTGAAACTATAGGTCAAATTCACCCCTCAGGAAGATGAATATGCTTCTTCACTGAAGTGATTTTGGGTATATGCAGGTGCTGGCAAGAATTTGGGCCCTGTCATTCTGGGCAGTAAGAGTTTGTTGGATACAACTGAAAATAGTCCAGGGAAATAAACTTACAGGGGTAAAAGTCTTACACATGACTGTGCACCTTTCACAGCAACACCTGTTCAGTCTGAGGAGTGGCAGTTTACCAAACATTCCAGTGTTTGACTAAGCTTTATGATGGGTTGCAAACATGGGCACAGAGTGCAAACCCCTTGCCCTTCAGGGTGCCAGTTTCAAGCTGTCAAAACCAGGAGTCCTGTTTCCTTCACAGCTTTGGAGCCTATCTCTTTCATTAAGGACAGACCCTTTTCTTGATGCAAATTTACATTTAAATGACTAAATTATACAACTCAGACAAAACTTGCATGGCCTGGATTCCAGTACAGTTTAGCTGCTTTGCACCAGCTGACAGTTTGGCCCAGCGTTTTCCCCAGACCCATGTAGAAGATCAAGAGGGGTTTGGTCAGAGAATGGTAGAGCCTGGTAAGGAGGTATCTT
>VWYI01015171.1:0-43969 GCA_013399455.1 Anthoscopus minutus
CTGCGGCGGCTCCGCGAGCGCCTCGGCGCCGACTGCCCGCGGGAGCCCGCGCCGCGCCGCTAGTGAGCATGTCCGAGCGCCGGGCATGCGGGCTGCGGGCCGCTGCTCCGCCCTCACCTGCACCGCAGCCCCGCCGGACCCGCCTCGTCACCCTGCCCGCGGCAGCAGCAGCAGCAGCAGCATGGTGCTGAGCGGCTCTTGCGAGCACACGCACCTGTGTGCTCCCGACGGGACGAGATAAACCTGGAGCGCTGGTGGTAATTCTACCGGCCTCTCCTGGCTGTGGGAGTCATCGAAAGTGCATGGCGCTGGGAAGGACGCTGGGGGAAGTTCGCTCTGGAGTGATTGTACCCAGCTCAGGCAAGCATCCGCTGTGAGTAGCAGGTTGGTTCATCCCACACAGGTGTGAAACACCCGAGGCAGTCTCGTCAGGATCTGCAGGAAGTTCTGCACAGTGAACTCTAACAGCCTGAGCCACTCGGAGCTGAAACAGTAAAGCCCTGCTCTTGCCACTCCTGCAGCAATTTAAAACCATCCCTCTCTAAGCATTCATGTAGCACCACCACTGCTTGACACAGTTTTCAAAGCAGCAAGGCACCATTTCAAGGAATGTTTAATTAGCGTTTAAAATTCTTAGAAAGTTGAACTGATACCTTTTCTCTCTTTAATGGTGGTCCCCAGGACCCCGGCACATGCTGAGGTTTAAAGGAACATTTCCCCCTGGGAACAAAAATTCAATCCTGCCAGTGTTCCCTACTATCACTACAAACAAGTCAGTAACACACCTGCAAACCAAAGAACACCAGAGCTGCCACTGTCTCCTTTCCCAACAAGGCAGAAGAAGCTCTCAGGTTTTTTCTGAAATAAAATGACTCTACCTGGCAATTGTGTAACCACGATAAATGTCTCAGCTCATTTTCAGATTGAACTTCAAGATTAGTCACTAGAAAGACAATGCTAGGAAACAGCAGCAACATGCACAGATGTGCACTTCAGTACAAGATGGCTCAACCAGAGCTGAAGATCTGTTAAGCAGGTTTTAAATAGCTATGACAGATAGAGAGAAATTCACAGTTGCTTTTAGGCACTTTCAGTTTAAATTTTACAGTTCCTTTTCTTTAGATTCCCTTAATTAAAAATTATACAAATGTAGATAGAAAATATTCTGAAGCAAAACACACAGAACAGCCACTCATTACAAGAACACTGAAATTATTCTTAGAAAAGCACCATCTTTCTCAGTTGTTTGTGTCAAACCAGAAATGATCAGCTTAATGATTTCCATTTGCTTATATACAAACCCTGAACACAAGTCAATATAGTCCCAAGTGAACAGAATAGTCAGTTCCTTGAGATATTTATAAATTTCTTAATATGTGCCTGTACCACTGAATTTTCCATATGTGAACCTTCCTGTAACATTCAGGGTCCTGTGACAGTACAATCAACACAAGAGGAACAAAGCAACTGTTTCAAAGCTCTTTCCCTTCCTCTGCAGTCTGAAAGTGCTCCCAGAATTCTGACAGAATTCCTACAGCCAGGCCAAACACCAGTTCACTGCAGTATTTCTACAGGAAATAAATTTAAACTATTTTCTAAACTCCCACTGACTTCACTGCTACTATTTCCATCTCAGGGAGGCAAAACTGTTCACAACACAGCTCCAGTCACTCCAATGAGCACGCAGCCTTGCAAACCCTTCCATTCCTGCCCTGGAGTTGCTGAGTTCAGAGCTAAGGTGGTTATTGTGTAACCAGCAGTAGCAGGGGGGGACAGAGAACAGGAAAAGCCAGGCTTACAGTTCTGCGCTCTGCCTTGCGGCCGACCACGCGGATGATTTCTCCTGTAGGAATTCGTTCGATCTGCAGTTCCATTTTCCCAAGGAAAGTCAGTAAATCCCTCTATTCTTTATGGGTAGTTCTGATTTCAGTGTGCTGCAGCAGCAGCCAGCCTTGGCTAAGTGCAGTCTTTGGTTCAGAGCCCAGTTGTGAGAGGAAAAGACGAACCTCTGTATTTATACCAAGTGTTAGGTGTGAGCTGAAACAATGAACTTCAAGACTGGTTTCCACTCATTCCAATGTGCCATGACAGTTCCAAGAAGCCTAAATTTATGTTTGTGTTTATTGCCTCCAACTTTGTTGCTGTTCCATTTCTGTCCCACCAGGCTCAGAAGAGTCAGGTCACTGCGGATGCTGTTTCAGAGGTGCTGGCACGAAACAATCCTATGGTGAACTTCAAAAATCTACCAAGAGATTTTGTGCAGAAAAAAAAACCTTCATCTTGCCTCCAAGAGCAAGCAATAGAAAACCCTGATTGCTCCCATGGTAACTACAGGAAGTTCTGCAAACTGCTGCAGAACGGAATCATTATTAATTGAGTCCTTGAGTAGCTAACTAATCACGGCAAAGGAAATTAATTGGCACGTTGCAGTATGAAAATTCCTACAAATAGTAGAAAAATAATGTGGTGAATGCTGGTTTAAGTGCAATTACAGAGCTTTACAATAATCATGCCATCCATTAATGGAGTGGCCAGACCTATCACCCTCCAAAAAAGATATCAGACATCCTGTCTGTGATTGGGGAAAAAAATCAGTCTAAATTTCAGGTATTTTAAGATTGCCTGAGGAGATAATTCTTTCTATCTTCTAACTTAGAAGAGCCAATTTTGAAATTTCAACTCTACTACAAACCAATGGCAGTTGATAATGCTTGCCAAGAAAGCATTAACAAGATTAATTAGTAAGATTAACAAGCACTGGCCACTCCAGAGCAGATACAAGTAACACAATTCTGTTCAGCAACTGCAATGAAAGGGCCTGTGACTGTTCTGTGTTTCATATCTGGAATTATTCTTATGCTTTCTTAGCTGTTACACACCAGATTGTTCCAGTCCAACAATTGTTTCTTTGAGCACTTACTTGCCAATACAGAGTTCTACTAAAAAAAATAGATTTTATCACATTTAAAAACCCAACACTGTCACTTCCCCAAACAAACCCACCCTATTCTCAATAATAAGGAGCAATACTGAGCCTGATTCATCTCCCCTTTCTGTGGAGAGAAATCACAAAGGTCAGAACACCAAAGCTGTGCTACTGGAATGGCTCCTGTGATGCAGATACCAGAATTATGTGCAAAAAACCTTCTGAAAATGGATTATGAGTGAGCTGTAAGAGGTAAGAAAAAGGTAAAGACAGCAGAAAGAAGCTGGAGAAAAATAATTTAAAAGAAAGAGTGAAATAAAAAAGGGCACAGAGGAGCATAGTGTGGTCTCTGATGAGCTTGAGCTGTAAAACCACACAGTTACAGTGCAATTGGAATTTGAGAAATGATGCTGAAACATTCCCTACCAGAGCTGATGTCTCTACTTGAGAACTGCCAGTTTCAAACCATGGCTGGCAGGTTAGAACGTTTGCTATTGTTTTTCATCCTTTTGTGGTGCCTATATTCATATTTTCTGACTTTTTCCTGCACCTCTGCATTTCCTCTCACCAGTTTGCATTCCCAGATTTCACACTTCACTGCTTCACTCCAGTGATTCTCCCAACCTGTGTTCAACTGCTGTTCCCACACAGATTTCTCTTGCTGCTTTCTAGGCTGCACAATGTTCTTTTTACTTGCAGAGACCCTGTAAGTGGAAAATGACAATTCCACTGTAATGGAGGGAGGTGGGATTTTTGTGTACAAACACAGATCCATGATGTTCCTCAAACTGAAGCAATTAAACAAGTCCAGGGCAGTTCCTGAGCAGACCATTTTCCAGAGTGACTCTGTATTAAATAGAAACTGCTTTGTGTCAATCATGTTCAAACTGCAATCCCTAAATCCAGGGACAGAAAGGGCCACAGGAAACTTCCTGTGAGCAACACAGAGCTCTCAAAAAAGGTACTATTTCCTCTCTCAAGGTAAACCTAATTCCAGCTTTGTTCAACTGGCCTTTCCACTGCAGTATATTAATCCAGACAAGTTCATCTGAGTGTCACTCAGTGTCCAAGAGCAGAGAAGGAAGCAGTGGTAGTAGAAACAATGGTCTTTATCAGAACGTATTTTTAGGGTCTCACAAACACGCAAGACATCTTAGAAATATTTCCTGTTTACACAGAGCTGTACTATCTGTGTGCAATGATACACTGCACATCCTGAGGTTAGCCAGCAATCAGGAATATATGGGAACTAAATGAGGCTAGGGACAGAAAATGCAAAATCACAAGAGCATTCCATACTGGATTCATTGAAATAGGGAAAAAAAATAAGATTAATCTGCTTTGTCCAAAGTTAAAAAGCAATTATCCTTGCTCTTCTTTAGCAGCCCAAGCCCTACCATAGGTTTTTACTGATTTCCTTCTACAATACTCTGTATCTGTGCATTAAACATGACCAAAACAAATTCCTTGGAGAAAGGTTACAAATTAATCCTCCCCACCCAAACCAGTCTGTTCCTTCTCAAATTAACAGAGGCCATGCAGAACACTTCACTGCCAGGATTTATTTTAGAGGTACATGAAAAGAAAAAACACATGAGTATAAAAACATTTCCAGTGATTATAACATCCAATTAAAGGTGTTTTAAGAAAAGATAAATTTCATCAGAAATTGCATCATTACAGGTCATGGAATAGTTTGAAAAGCTACCATAGGTAACAGTAGTAAACAAAAGTGCCTCTATGTGCATAATACTGAAGAAAGAAGTGCAGAGTTCTGTGCAGCATCCTCCTTACACACAAGCAGTTCCAATCCCAGCTGCTGGGGGCATTTTCCGGGAAGTCTCGTGGTTCAAAGGATCAGTTTACAAAATGCAGCTTCTGTGTCCAGTGCCAGAGGGTTCTCAGCTCCCACAAACACAAAGGATCTCAAGTGTCTCGCCCCTGCAAAGAGGCTGCATGGCTCCCTCTGAGCTGCTCCTGCCCAGCAGATGTACCCTTCTTAGAAGAAACTGGATCTTGGTCCACAGTAAATTGCCAGCTGTGGTCTGGAATTCAAAGCCCACTGTTCTTTGGGCTCTCCACAGAATCTCCTTGCATGGAGAGTGGTCAGAGAGTTACACGAGTGAAACCAGAGACAGAGCACAACTCAGAAACTGCAGAAGGTACTGCAATTCAAAGCAGGGATTTGTCTGATGCCCTAATTGCCATGAGAAGTCACGTATCTGAAAGATTCAGTGCAAAACAAACTTTTGGGAGACCAGTATAAATGGAAAAACTGTTTCTAATATGGTTCCAAAGTGTAACAGGAATGTACAAACTGTAAACCTCAAGGCAGTGTTAATCCATGCAATGAACACAGTATCCTCTGAACCTGCCCTCACTACTCACAATGGGAACAGTTCCCAACACCAAGCTGAGATGCAACTAAAACCTACAGAGGCCAAGTGTTCCTAAAGCCCACTGCAACTACCTAACCAGAAACCTAAGCCAGAGCTTCAACAGAACACAAAGATGCCTGGACCTCAAAAGATTTTATACAGTGAATGATAAAAGCAAAACAAATATCCTATCAAGCTGTTAACTCTATCTCAAAACAACCCTGAAAAAAATAAGGCTTTGAGAAAAAGAGGAAAAAGGAATCCACTCAGTTCTGAAGCAGAATTCCAGCATGAACATCCCAACACTCCTTGCTCTTCCACTTGAACCAAATCTGCTCTTTTCTATCCCTGTGCCAGTGAGGAGTGACTAGCTCTGCTCATCACACATGGGAAGGAGCTGTGGATACAGAACATGGAGACTCAAAGTGCTCTGTTCCAGCACAGCAATCTGAGATTCTGTGGAATGTTGGTGCCCTTTCCTAGCCTTTCCAAAGATCTCTATTTGCCCATGAAGAAACAAGACCCTTTCAGAAGCTAACTACCTTTCAGGTTCAAAAAGAAAATTTCTTATTCCAACTCCACTCTCAAGTGCACAGGATACAGAAAGGTTTGAGCACCTCTAGAAAAACAGGAAGTTTGCAGACTGATTGCTATAAACTGAAGAGATTTTTCATTTTCAAAGATTATGCCAAATCATCAACCACGGGCTGCCCACCTATGCTAAAGCATTTCTCAACTTCTGCAATTTCCCTCAGAAGCTGTGGGATCCTGGCTCACTCCAAGCCAGGGACTGGTATAAAAATGGGTTTATTTTACTTTTTTAATGAGGGGAGTAAAGGCAATAGGCAAATTGCTTAATTGTTTTATAAAAGAAGAATTTAAAAAATCAGGAATAGTGCAATTTGATAAATGTATTTCAGTTTGGAAGAATCAGAAATGAAAAACCCTACAAAGAGTTCTCAGTAAGGCATGAAGAGAAGGATCTACCAAAGGAGATGACAAACTCCAAAGACTTTTTCACGTGACCTGTTGTCACTGGTGTTTCCCAAAAGGTAATTAGCTTACATTTGAAAGTCAAATATAATTTCAAAACAAGCTAACTAGCTGTATCTAATAAATAATTCTTAAATAACTTCATTTAAACTCAAATTCTGGAAATCAATTATTTTTAAGTGGTTACAGCACAGTAAATATTACATCGTAAATAAAATATCCTCTACAAAAAAAAAGGAACAAGCCTAAAAACCTATTAAATATTGCAACTTCCTTAGGTTAAATCATTGCATTAGAAATGTCTATCACCTTAAAACATACAGCATTCCTTAAGTGCTATTTTACAGTTCTCATCCAGTGTAAGAGAGTTACTCTCCCCAGAAAAAAAATATCCATTTCCACAATAAATTATCTTCTACGAGTTTCCAAAGTTTCTGAACAATCCTACCTGTCTTACTCCATCTTCTAAGAGCAAAAGTTTACAATCACTAAGACATAAAGAATCATCTGAGTGCTGAACCAGGACCATTAAATGCCCTTTCTGTCGTCAGAATCTGGATTCTCAGGTTTCTGCAGCCAACTGCTCCCTTCCTCTGGCAGATCCTTTTCTATTGGTGTTTGGCTAGGCTGAATCTAGGAGAAAAACAGGATAAAAACCAAATTAACAATTTAAAAGCACTGTGTTGCTCTGTATTATCCATACCATTACATAAAGAAGTCTGTTGTGCTTGCTAAAAATGGAGAAGAAAAATGTAGTAGAAGTCCACTGTAGTGGTATCAAAACATTTAATATCATGCAAGAAGAAAGGCAACAATCCTGCAGAATCTCTGACAGATACTGAGCTCAGAGACAACACAAATACTCCACTCTGACATGTTTCTCACCCATACAGAGAAAAGCAAGAATAGAATACCTAAAAAAAATAGTATAAAATAGAATTGAGACACCAGTCAAGCCAGGAACTTTCATTATTATATCCCCTAAGGCACTGAGGTTTTACAGTCTTCTAAAACCCCTTCATCCTCTTCATCAATAATGCAGAATTCCTATTTCAGTGATTCCCCAACACATGACAACATGGAAAATTATGCACAAACAAAGTTATTATTGAAAAACTGCTTGTGTAGAATCAGCAATGCTTGGTCAGTTCATCTTGTTTGGACAGGTTCAGTCATGCTTGCAGAAATTAAACAGAGCCAGTTAATCAAATAACTTGAGTCCAACTGTCCCATCCTTCCCAAATTCAAGTGACAATTTACAGAAAACACTTGGGTGCATATAACAGAATGGAGCACAAAGAGCTCACTAACAATCTGCCAGAATTTTGGTAGCACTTCATTTGTCATCTTTACAGAAACTGGGGACCTAACAGGGAGCCTGAAATTCCAAAAGTGAACAGTGAGGGAGAGAAACCTGTCTTGCTTCACTGCTGTGTGATGCTGTAACAGTTACTCAGAGTCCTTTAGGACATAAGCAAATTCTTTTTAGTCAGGACATATCCTTTTTAAAATTCCTTCTGCTGCCACCTTCCCAATGATTAACACAGCTATGTTCAGACAAATATGAAAACAAAACAAAACAAAACAAAAATCACATCAACGTTAATCAGTACTTCCTAATGTTATTACCTGAAAAGGTTCACTGATGCCAACTACTGACTGCAGGTTATTGCTATAATAACAGAGCAAAAATTCTCCTCTCGTCTTAGGTATTTCTGAAGCACTCATGTAAACCTGGCAAGAATAAGAGCAGGCAATGAACAATTTCCACAGAAAAAGAAGTTTACAAAAAAAGCCAATCAGGACTCCATCAAAATCAGTATTTGCTATTTATAGGCATGTTTTAAAACGTAAGCTAAAACGGATGGCGACAGAAATAACTCAGGAAACCATCTGAAAATTAAATCAGGGAGGAGAGGGAATATCCTTCACCATGTCAGCAAGCTGGCTCCAGTGACAAGGGAGAAGAGACCCAGCGTAGCTGAAGGGAAGGGACAAAGCCAGAGAGCAGCAGAGGGAGCAGAGCTGCCTCCTGGTGGCAACAGCAGAACAATCTACAAGCTTGGTGGATTGCCACTATTACTAATTTCAACTTCTATTTGTTCAGATAAGTATCTCTGGATATTTATCATTTGCATCAAAATAAGTTTCATTTGTTTGGTTTAAATTATTTTAGGTAATCACTACTAGAAAGCTTTGCAACAGACAGCAGTTTTTAAAGAGGGACCAAAACATTCAGTAGGAAGAATTATAGGAAGAGGGATTTAAAACAGTAATATTGTTCCAAATTAGCTTCAGCTGCGAAGAGGATACAGAACCCCTAAGGGGAAGGTGATATGGACTAGATCTTCAGTGCTACTCTACGGGAAACTACATTAGAAAGAAATACAACTGACTCACTTGTTTGCTGTTTCTGTTGGAAGAAATTTCATCATCTTCCACCCAAGCGTAAGTAACATAATCCTTCACATGCCTGAAAGTCACCTGCACAGAAAGTCACAAACCATCAGCTTCCTGATGGAAACAAAAACCATACTGCATGAAAAAAAAACTTGTGAGACATGTTTACTGTTTCACTGAAGTAATTAAACACTCTTTGGATCAAAACATTTTGGAAGCATGCACACATCTGCTTCTGAGAGGGTGAGACTGCTCCGTTTCCTCATTCTTCTACGGATTTTTAGTTTTGTTCTTTTTGTTGCATAAACTCCTTTCCACAGCTTCTGCAACACTTTACTTCAATAAACAACCAGATTATTTTAGCAGAGAATTTAAAGGACGCAGAAGAACTCACATGCTGTAGAGCTAAACCATCAGCACACAGAAACTAATAGCAATCAAGGACACAACAATTTCACAAGAGTTCTGCATTAGCAAGAATCAGTGCTCTAAAACTCTCAACGACCTCCTGCAGTCATTCCCCATCTTTGGTGAAGAGCCATGATGAGGTAACATTACCTGGAAGAGCCCAATCCAGTCCCAAGCACTGCTGGGGAATTCGGGCACCGTGGAGTAGCGGATGACAACATCGTGCTCTGCACTCCACTCACCCTCAGGATTCAGCACCACCAAGGGATCTGAGACAAGAGGCTTCATCTACACAAAAAAAACAGAGTTTAAACCCAGTCAAGCCTGTCATTCTTTCAGTTCTTATTTTCAAGTTATTCTCTGCCACAATTGCCACCTGTGGGACTCTGACTGGAAATAACCTGAAAGCAATTTGCTGCCTCCACTATGATCAGAATGAAACAGAAATTATGGTTTAAGAAATCAGCTGCTGTAAGGTAACACTGAGTAAAACAAAACTTTTTCTTAACAACATAACTGGGACAGCACCTCAAGCTTGAAAGTTCCTGTGACAGGTTTGTGATCACTGATGCCATAGCCCATGTGACTGGCATAGCTATTCAGAGTAACAGAAATTGGGTTCTCTTCTTCAGGGAATTCGCCTTCTTTTGATGCAACTTCACTGAGATTTTTCACTTTCCATAGAATTCTATCAGTCCACGCTGGCTTTCTTTTCTTCTCACTGCAAAAATGTACGGTAAAAAGTGAAATGAGCAGAGTAACAAGTTGCCAAAAGCTAAGAATGCTGTGCACAATCTACTCAAGAGTTCAAAGACTGTGAGACACATATTAATAAAGGGAGGCAATCATATCCAAGCTTCATTTTACAGCTCTGTTTAATGTGTTTTACAATGTTTCCTTAATTTGAACTCCATGCAGCACAGATCAGTTTCATGGCTTTCTGAAAGAGGAGTAAAATGAAGGGGAGGAGGACATTTCAGTGGGTTAGTTGGCTTCATACAGGAAATGATACTTTCTCCTAAAACCCTGTAAAAACATGCACGAACACTGAGATAATGCAGCAACTGCCCCAGGCTCCAAACATACAGATATTCTGAGAAATGAGGGTGCAAACATAAGGAAGATGTAGCAAGAGTCTGAATGACGTTTGAAATTATTCAAAATATTTTGAGAGCAAGTTTCTTTTAACAACAAAAAAACAAAGTTGGGTAGCTTATGGTAATCACAAGTGCCACAGCAATGCTTTATTTAGAAGTTCCTCCGAATTCTATCAGCCTGCACTTCAGGTTTGGAAGCTACTGCTGTCTCCTAACAATAGGCTTTCAAAATTCCACAGTCAAGGAAGTTGTGCCTGCAACCGTGCTATACATCAAACTTCTCACAATGCAGAGTTTCCTTTTATACCATATCAATTACACCAGAAGACATGAGCCCTCTGTGGTTCTTTCTGTATAGTTGGAGGAAGCAACTGTCTGGATAGGTGGATCATTTCAAATTGAAATGGAGAAAAGATCATACCCTAAGGAAGAGGAATTAGAATGGACCGGATTGATTGGATTGTAAGAGTTAAAAGCAGGATGTGTAAGGAAAACTGTCAGTTTAATAACTTTAAATATCAAAGCCAAGACCACTTAGTTCAACATTCAACATCATTTTGTTTTACCCCTTCCCACCTTTAAGAAAGTGGGAAGATTTGAAATTACTAAGGGCCCTTATCCCACTTACTGCAGTAATTCTCTAAACCGACAGAAATCTTTAGGAGATGCCAGATGTCTGCTCTGCTGTGCAGAAAAATACCAAAAGACAGCTTAAGTTAAAACACTATTTTAGAGAAAATGAGGTATTACATGGGAAACAAACCCTCAGAATTCACACTGAAGGAATATCAAAAATAAAAATCTGTGGGCTTCAGTAAAAGCAACTTTTGCAGGGTGCTTGCCTTTAGGTCTGCTGGTCACTCCCATCTGAGAAAAGTCTCTCTGGTAGTTTGAACAGCAGCAGGATGCACACAGAATGTGTAACCACACTTTTTGTTCTCTTAATCAGCCAATACAGACAACAAAGCTATGAAACATTTGTAAAATGTCCAGGTTTAGATGATTTTAAGTCTTTTTTGTTAGATGGATTTACTGCTGGTCCCATTACATCTCTTTATATTTAATTAGGAAGTAATATGTCTTTGGGTCCACATGAATAAACTTCCAGTATTAAGTGCAACAGCAGAGTAGATAACACTGCAGCTTTCAGACAGGTTAAGAAAATCCCTAAAGAAAATCAGCTGTCATCTGATTTTCAAATATTTCAGAAAAATCAAAGCAAAAGCTCAGATGGAGCCTTGTTTTGATTCTGAAATACTAAAAAAAAACTACAAAATTCAGAAAGTTTGCTTCTTACTTAAACCAAAACAGGGACTTCTGTTCTCTGGAAGTAAAGAAAAAGATCAGTACAACACCCTGTTTGGACAGGAACTTATCCCTCTGTGGAAACAAGACTAATACTTAACAAACAGACTTTAATACCACAGAAAAACTGTGGAACAGAAACACAGGAAATTCAAGAAACTCCACCTTCAACTTAAAATAATCAATAAAGAAAAATATATATTTATTTTTAAATACCATCATATCAGATGAAATGCCCAAACAGAGTAGGGAAGCAAAAATGACAATTATTCTTTTTCTCCTTTTTGACAACCAATGAGCACTTTTATTAGGAAACAACAAAACAGTAGCAGCTTAAACAAGTGCTCATTTATTTTGTTAATCTTTCCAAAAAGACAGCTGGGTTGTTTCATTACTTCCCTCAATTAGAGGACCCCAGCTTCTTCAGTCAAAAACATTCATTTATTCAGATTTGATCAATCCAAGCCTAACAGAACAGCTCAAAAGCCCCAGTACACTCAGGAAATTCAGGTCTGCTGAATAACGAAGTGGTATTTAACCAGGCACCACATTCACTCTCCAATTCCACTTCTGAACTCATTTTATCTTTTACCTTGTGTCATAGACCTCTGAGTAAAGATCAAACTTGTACGTGGGCTTAAACTGCAGTGGACCCTCTTTGAATTCCTTCAGAAATGGTTCCTTCTTTTTTGCCATATTTAACTGCAGAAATAAAAAGTAACTTTTAAAGATTATGTTTAAAAAAAATCAGAGCTTAAGGGGATGATTGGGAAAGCATCTTCCAAGAATTCAACACTGCAGTTAGTACAATATTGGAAAGGTAAATTCAGAAGGGCCTCTTTGTTATACCCAGAACTCTTGACACGATCCACCTAAAAGTTTAGAGGCAATTCTACCCAAAAAAAAAATCCAGACTAAAGTTCTCTTAAAAAGAATTATTGGAAGGAGAGATAGAAGTGAGGAACAACTGAGAAGACATGACATTGAAATAAATTTCCAGTCAAATATGAACATTGTAAATGAGTAAGAAACTGCACAAAAGCAGAAAAAGTTTGCAATTAACTGGGGCTTATGACCACCTCACAACTGCTCTGAGTTTGTGCTCCTTTAACAGAAATTAGAAGCTCAAGGTGGAATTTAACTACCACGTTTGTGTGCATTAAAACCAAAGCCAAACCCCCAGACTGAGCCAACCTACCTGGTCCTTTTCCCAGAGCAGACTGAAACGTTTGTTATTGATTGATTCTCTGACAAAGTGTATCCCATAATCTGCTATCCGAAAGTTCAGATCTCCAAACCAGAAAAGAACCCTTCAAACCAAACCAAAATGCATCAAACAAGGAAGATTTATACAAATTGATTAAGTCAGTGGAAGAATTTGACAGAATATTAGCCACTACACTAATCAGGTGCTCTAATAACTTTTATTACTTAATGCAAACAGCTTAAACACAAACACTAAGTAGTTATAGATAAGCTTACACAGGGACAACCTGCTGCTAAATAAAAAAAAAAATTGAAGTAATTGAAACAGTAAATTAAGTCCCTTGCATTCTTGCTGTTTGCTTATTACTACCTGTGTATTAACTTCTCCTGAGTCTTACATCTCTGAACATTTAACAGTAACATAAAGGATTTTGGTATCAACAGGCTTTAGCTTCTAAAGCTTTTCTATATGATGTGTACAATCCATATGCTAACAAATGAATGTAATTAAGAGACTGGATAAAACAGTCTTGTAAAACAAGACATCTGACTTTCAGGTTATCTTTTCATCCCAGGGTTAAGGGTCAAGGCTGAAGGGACATTTAAAATAAAATGGATGAAAAATTCAAACCCATAACTCTTCAGTGCAAGAGTTCACCCTATAACAGATAAAAACAACACAGAACTGAGTGAACAACTCACTCATGATCCAAGGGACTTGGAACATCCTCTCCTTCAAATTGCATTTCCAGAATTTTCTCAAAGTCGTCCAGTCGCTGCTCTGTGTTCTCCATGTGAGCTGGCAAGTGGCAGTTCATGAAACAGATCGTGTGCCCAAAGAGGGACATGCGGACACTGACTCCTCCTTTGTTCCCCTGGGATGGAAGATGAACACATTCCCTGAAACTGCAGTCAATGCCTGCAAACGCAGCTAACACCACCTATGAGTTTTTAAATCTTGCAATTAAGATTTCAATCAGTACAATTCCTCCCCACACTATTTGTCGTGTATCACCAAATAAACTGAAATTATGGTCTGTGCTGCACACGAGCTTCAAACAAATGAGTCTGCTTGTCAGGTTATTACTTTTTAATTAAACCACATCTCCTCTGTCCCAGCACGGACCCATGGAGAGGCAGACAGCAGCATCAGGAAGCAGGTTAGCACACCTCAGGCAGCCCTTACCCAGTAGCCATAGAGGCCTGTCCGGGTGTAGTGGGTGTGGATGTCCCGGATGAAGGGAAGGTGCATGTGCTTCACAAAGATCAGAAGCAGCAAACCCTGCATGCGAACTGAGGAGAGCTGGGGAGACAGAAAAGAAGGATTGGTCATTTCCAGGACTTCTTGGGTTTACTTCACACGTGAAGAAGGCCACAGCAGAAGTCATGTCATTCCCTCACCAAGCCTGGCCTCAATACTGTGACACAGTAAATGCAGACTCACTTCAGCGCTGTGAAAAACATACTCGTATAAACAAATCTGAGAATTCCTCAGCTAATTAGCATAGTTCTAACATTATATTTCAATCTGAAGTCAACCTCAGAACATGCACGTGCCCAAACCTCTTTAGAGACTTTTCTTCTGCCTCACCAGCCTCTTGTTTCTGTCTTTAAGAATTCTGCTCATGAAGGACCAAATCCTTCACTTTTCACCTAAAAGCTTTATACCTACAAGTCCTCCAACAGCAGCAAGCTTTTCAAACTGAAGAACCCTTGAGCAGATCATTAAATATTCTGAATGCCATTAAATGCCTCAAAAGCACAGCAGTCAATTCCAGGCATCTGCAAAAACAATGAGCTGCAAACAGCAGAAACTCCTGCCTGTAGTGCCTGTAAAAACACTTAGAGAGAACATAAGATGTGGGGTTTTTGTGGTTGGGGTTTTTTTTGGTTTGTGTGTGTGGAAATAGTCTAATAAAGATGTCTTTCATTGAAGTTTATGGATTTTACAATGTTCCTGGCATGAAACACAAAATTCATTGTGTTCATTCTAATGAAAATGTTTCAGTTTAAAACACAGACATTCAAATACATTAACTGTAGATCAATTTTACGCTGGATTAATTTAGAAACAGACGACATTAGAATAAAATTGACTATACAACTACTGGAGAAGCACAAGAATTGAGCCCAAAATTTAAATCAGAATTCCTCCTTTCTTGATCTCCATATCTATACAATTAAATTACTTCATCATATATTTTAATGTTTTCATTGTCCTTGAACCCAACAGAATACCACATAGAATACTGAAACAATGGGCTGCAATTACTAATGATGCATGAATATTTTAGCAGTCAGCATTCTCCTTTCTGTAATTACATTCATGAGGTACCAAGATCTTCCAGTCCCTTTATTATTTATTTGCTTTATTTCATTCTGCTGTAGCCAGTCCCAAGACATTTCTCAAGATTATTCACAGGTCCTGAACACCACAAGATGACTCCTCCCCTGCTGGAACCAGCACCAGTCCTTAGAGCCAAATCAAGCAAAGCCCTTGCACAGAGGGAACACGATCCTGTGGATGGTGAAAGAATTGACTGTGATCAATTGAACACTCTGAAAACAGACCCTGTTACTGAGGGGACAGAATGTCCCAAGGATGACACCTCTCCCTCCACACACAGCCTCATCACAGGTCAGCCAAGGGGTAACTGCAAATTCCTGGCTGAGTCCTGGAATAACCTTTCCTTGCTGCCTGGTTTGATTTTGACCCGGCCTGACAGCTCCCCCTTATTATCAGAGCTAATCAAGTCCTGCTGGAAGCCATTAGGTGGCAGCATACATTCATTAGTGTGCTCCAAACTGCCTCAGTTATAAATTAGAATTCAAAATCAGCCAGGCATACCAGCAGGAATTCTTTTAACTGTGTGTATGCAGGGCCTGAATGTCAGCCTACGATCAGATTTTGAATTTTTATCAGCAATGACTTAGGCCAGAGTGAACAATGTGGGTTTTTTCTTTTTGTAATTCTCAATGGGTCCTTTGTTTAACTACAATTAAAAGAACAGCACAAATACTCAGTCAGATTAGCATGCAGATAATGCAATCACCTCAGCAATATTAGCCTGAAATAGTGCTTGGTTTAGAAAATCATTACAAAAGGCTTTTTATTTCTCTTTACTAGAGAAATTCAGGATGTTGTCCTACATTTATTGTTGGCATTATTAAAAGAGTTATTAAAAACACTTTAGCTGATCCTATGTCCCTGATATTACCCCAAAATCTTATAACTTAAATTCCCATATAGTGTAATAGGTCTTCAACCAAAAATTACATCCTCACGTAAATACATGCACCCACTAAAATCCTGTTTTACATATATGCAATTTATTTTCACCTGCAAACAAACTAGAAAAAAAAAAAACCAAAACACAAGATAAAAAAGCCTTACCAATCTTAACAAAAATCACTGCCATTGCTTGGGATATTTATAGTGCAAGACTACATTAGAAGCATCACAATACAGTTCCCTACTGCTGCACAGAGCAAAAAACTTTTCTACAAACAAGGGAGAGATAAAGATATTGTGGCCACAAGAAATATGCTGTTCAGTACGAGTTCACATCAGATGAAAAATAGGAAAACACAGGTGTGATGAAGAGTCACTTCTAATATACAGGTACCTATGGAAGTGACAGACACCTGCAAAAACACCACTAACTTATCTTCTATGGATAATCTGAGAAAATAAATTTAAGACATTTTCCTTCAGTGCTGTGACACTTAGGAGAGATGTAAATAATTACCTTGATATATCCCAAGGGAGACAAGACAGTCATGAAAAAAATGCTCCATGGATCATCAAATGCCAGGTCAGACAGAAAATTTGTGATTCTTGAATTCACCTCCTGTAAGCTGAATACATCACAATTCCTCACATTGCAGCAGTTGGTTTGGACAGAATTCATAGGAACTTTGCAAAACACAGACCCCAGAAATTTCTTGCTATTTGGCTTCCCATTCAAGCAGTTTAACCCACACACAGATCTAACACATGTGACACTGAGGGAAATAAAATTAAAAGAGGTTATATACACCTGAAGGTAGAGTTTAAGACAACGCCAGACTCAAAATGTATTATAACAAATAACCAGTCAGGACTTCAGAATTTCAGCATAGACTGGAAAACACCGTGGCAAGTTGTGCCTAACAAACTTGCACTAAGTCCCTTAAAAGACACTGAATTTCCATATCAAAATGAACACATTAACAAAGAAACCAGCAGCCCAAACTTTTTGTGTGTTTAGAAAAAAAGATATTCTGCATTCTGTCACCAGATAGCAGCAGCTAATTGCTATATATCCATCTCTGTTCTAAGTCAGTGCTCTGTGACTAAGTTAGTCTTCACCCTCTGGTAGCAACAGTGTTAAATCATCTCCCAGGCAGCGATTCACATCACAGAGCCTTCCCAAAACAGATCATGCTGAGGCCCAGCAGTTTAGCAATAAACTCACAGAGCAAGTTCTTCAACATCACTCACCCTATAACGTACATATCCGTGGTGGGGCCCAGCGAGTTGAGCTGAAGTAAACTCGAGACATCAGGAGGGGGAGAAGCTGTGCCCACATTCCAGGTAACTAAGTGTAGTCTAAAAACAAACAGAAACCATACAAAACCAATGCTAAAATTGCAATGTCGACAGGCAACCAACTCTAAGAACCTTCTAATTTCCCCACAGAATTTCTGTCACTTTTCATCAACCAGAAATCCATTTGCCAGCCTCCCCACCACCACAAAAACTGGAGTGAGCAAAACCTGAATTCTTGCCACTTATCCCTCAGCTTTTTCCCCCAGATGAGGAAAGCTTCATCCAGAGTGCGAGACACTTCCTCATGGATCTCATCATCCGAGCTGATGTCCTCCACGCACGCCATCAGCTGGGCCACCCTGTGCCGGAGCTGCACGCGGCCGCTGGAGCCGGTGCTGCTGACGCTGGCGGAGCGGCTGCGCAGGCTGGGCAGGCTCTCCAAATCGTTCAGGGAGAGCCCCTCGGAATGCTGAAATGCATCCTCGCTGCTCAGCGATGCCATCGGCTCCAAGTTAAAGCTAGACCCTGAAGGACTGGCCCATTAAAATCAAGAGATTGGTATGGGTCTTCCAGATGCTGTGGAATTCGGCATTGCTCCCAACACAAAAGGACAAATGTAGGTGCAGCAATGCTGGAAAAAAAAACTGTGGCGTTCCCATCACACTCACTGGGTTGTTACAAAAGCTGCAATCACGTCCCACCACACACAGTGAATTGGTTTTTTCATAATAGATTTAATGTGGTTAATTCGACGAGCTCAAGGTTTAAAAGAATTTATTGTTGATTAGAATCGATCATGTGCCTGTCTGCAGGCAAGGAGAAATGTAATCTCCAGCTCCCAAACATTCACAGTTCTGACCAGAACCAAGCAAAGCCACTGCTCCTCTCAAGATTCACATCATAGGACTCATCTGTTGTTTCTTTACAGAATAGTAATTTCAGTACCAGAGCTTCTAAAAAGAGATTCACTTTACTGTCAGTCTTGTTACATGACAGATAGGCTTCAAAAATAATCAGCTGTTAAATTTCCACTCATCTTAGGGTTCTATGACCTTATAAACACTGATAAACAGTGAATCCCACCAGTACATCCATTATTAAGGCTGTGTCTTTATCCCACAGTCAGCTGCCCGCTCAAGATGACAATGTATGCAGAAAAGCTGGAAAACTGCCTTGCACAATAGATTAAAATGATCCATAGTTTCCCTCTCTAATAGTTTATCTTTTTAAGACTATGCTGAAGTCACCCAAAAGCTACTCCAAAACAAATTTCTAGCAGAAAAAAAGAATGTAGGTAGGCTGCAGATCTAATTCTGCCAGCGGAGATGTATCACTTGGGAATGCTCTCCAGTTCCTAATTTTGTAAGACAATTACCTGATTAAATAAAACCGATGTAATAGTCATCAGTCATTACTGACAGAAATTCAATTCCTCGAGGTGCCCAATGGCCACAGTACTGATAAAACCACAGAATTCAGTGGTAAAAACAAACACTGTCCTAAATACAAGCAACCTACTGAAGTCATCATTTAGCATCACCGCTGCTAATCCTCCAATGACTCAATAGCGAAGAATTTCTCAGGGTCACAGTACTCATAATAAAGCCTTCAGAGGATTTTTGAGATATCTGAGCTCTTGTCAGCTTGTTGGTTTGTGTTTTAAAATTTTCCTGTCACAGGCTGTTACCCAAATCCCATCTAAGCAGGTTTCTGTAGGGACTCGACCCCAGACAGGACACTGAGACAGAGTGAAGACACTGTAAAACAGCGTAAAAGAAAAAGCTCAGTATTTACTCAAGCTTCTTCCTCCCAGGAAGTGACAAGTTCGAGTCCATTACAAAAGTGCAGATGCTCGTGCCCCCATTACATATTTCACAGAGCTCCGCGAAGTCCCAAGCACTCTGAAATGCCCCATAAGCCTCCCTGAACCACTCCAGTACCAACCTTCCAAAGCAGAAAATCAGCTTTTCTCCTCTGTTTCATATGACTACGTAACGCCGCCAATTTGTGTAACTTCCCGCTAATAACCACACACAAAAGTTTCGCTAATTCTCACCGATTTACGTAACAGCTTGGGGCCACTTTTCGGAGCTGCCCTCAGACCCGCGCCTCGCGCCCCTCCGCGCCCACCACTCACCTCAACTCCTTGGTGGGAAGGCCCGCGGTCTCCATGCCCGGGGTTCCCGCAGGGAAGCGCTGCCCCAGGGACGGGGAAGAGGCCGGCGGAGCCCCCCGCGCTCCCCTCACAGGGCCCGGCCCGGCCGCGGCCTCCGCGCCGCCCTCAGCGCTCCGCGCCCATGGGCGCGTGACGGGGGCGGGCACGCGCCGCCGCACGGCGCCCCCTGGCGGCCGGGAGGACCCACAGTAGTAACCCCCCTCCACACACACACACTCCTCCCCAAAACAAAGGAGGCGGAGGCGAGAGGCTCTGTCTAGTATTTTATTAGATTTCGTTTCCAATATGCCTGTATTGGAAGATTTAGGAGACAAAAAAGGCACAAACTCACATTTAAAGAAACGACGAGATAATCTAACCCATTCTACAAAGTGTGTGTTGCCAAAGGAAAGAGCACGGAGAACCCGTCGGGACGTGGCGGGAGGCCCAGCGGGACGAACCCAGAGGGCTGCGGGCTATGAGGGGAGAGCAGCCCTGTCAGCAAACCAGCCTGAGCCAGGCTGGGGCGAGGGGGCTGTCCCCGGACCCCCAAACCCACCCGGCGTGGATGGGAGTGGCGATCCCAGCACATGCAGCCCCTCTGGATGGCCCCGGTGCCGCCGGGAGCCGGCAGGTCCAGGGGTTCTGCCAAAGCTGATGGAAGATACGGCACGGGAACGCTGCGTGATCTTTGCTATGCTCACTAGCAGGAACCAAGCGTCGAGACTGAAGGGTCTTCACAGGATTTGTCTATCCAAAGGCTGAGGGATGCTTTCACTTAGGATCAAATCGGAAGGACAGAAAACAAAGGGCAGGGAGCAGAGGGGGAGTATTCAGGCTGAAGTTCCTGCAGTTTCTTTCCCCCCTCCCCCCTCCAAGTTTTTCCACTAATCAGAAAAGCTTTGTGTAAAAGCTCTTACTCTGAAATCAGAGGATCAAAAAAGGATTGCAATGGTGGAATGTTACAATCTGCTTTCCACGGCGATTAGTGTCATCAGATGGAAAGCCTCTTGGATAACACAAACTGAAAGAACAAGTGTGCTATGTGTATTCTCAGGTTGCCCTCAAGTGTAAGAATCCCTCAAAACGTAACCAACAAACATGAACAGAAGTCAGTGCATAAATTCTCTGTTAAAAATACTTCAAACTGAAAGAATTCTAACTGGGGCCTATACTCCTAGAATACTTCTGGAACAGCTATACAACATGTATACATCCTGGTCCCAAATAGCCTCAAAGATTAAAATTTAGTTTCTTTACCTATTTTACAATAAACATGTTTTACTTCTGCCTGGTGAGATTGCTAAAACCCCCTCAAACCCCACCCCAACCCCACAGAACCGTCTGAGGTCACTGAGAAGAGCCTGCCAGAGTTACTGGTACAATTCAGAGCTTATTGCACTTAGACATGAGTAAGGCAAAATAACAAACAAAAAATACAGGGATAAACTGCCCCCTCTCCAAAAACCAAATGCCATCCTCTCCCTCCAGAGCATTCCCATCTTCCCTCACACTAAAACCAGCTCTGATCCCAGCACAGCTTTGTTCAGCAGGGCATGGGATCATTTCAGGATCTCCTGCTTGCAGGAGTGGGAAGGGCTGGAGGAGTCAGTGTATTACAGAATACTAAAAAGACTCCTCAAAAGTGGTGATACACCCACGACTGTTTGGCATACAAGATTTCATGGTAGTGCTGCCAAACACAGAAGTGGAAAATAAAGTTATTACTACTAGGGGAGGAAAAAAAAAATCAAACATTGGGCCTTAGGGATAAGCAAAAAAGTAGGATTTTTTTTTCCTCATATGTATTGAAGAAAGCAGCATTTCCTTGATTCTGTTCCGCTGACTTGATTGTCTAAAGCTGGTATCAACATATGGATAGTTACAGTAAATATTTGAGTTCATTAAATAACAAGAGCTCTTTACATTAACAGTATCCTCTATGATTTATAATAACCAACAGATATCCTAGAAAACTGCAGGTCTTTATAAGTTGCTTTTCTTACAGCACAAAAGGAGATATTTAGTCAGTCTTGCAATGGGAAGAATATTATTGCTGAGCAGAACCACTGCCCCAGGCACCTGGATGTAACCAGATGCCAAGAACTCACTTGCACACCAGCCTTTGCAACATCCCAATTTGTCCAGGGAGAATCACATTGTTATTATTAGTCAAAACCATTCCAGCACTGTAAGTTATGGGAAGTCTTAATAAATAAAGAGCCAGGAAGTTGCAACATATGTCAAGGAAGATTTTGTAAGACTGACACGCACAGCTGGAGGACAACAGAGCTACGTGGGCCAGAGAGACCCCTAAAATGGAAATTCAACAGGTAAGTGCTGAAGGCCCCAGTACAGGGCCTGACTGCAGCTTCTGGGCAGTCTTTAATTCCTGTTTGTTAAGACAGAACCAAGTAATGCCCTACAGAAGCTACAAATCACAACTCATCACAAATCAAGAACTCTCTGGCTGCTCCTCATTTTGTACTCAGGTTACCTGCCATTAAACAGCTCCCTCCAGAAGCAAGGGTGAGAACAAAACATTTTGTGGAAGAGTCTTGCACTTCTAAATATGGACAATTTCCCTCTCCAAACAGACACTCAAAGAAGGTGAAGGGCTGGGCAGAAACAAAGGTGGCAGTTTATCCCATTTGGAAAAAAAAAACAAAACCAAAACAAATTCTAAGTCACCACATCACAAGACTATTTGAGCTAAAAATGTCACTTGGAAATCAAACAGGGCCACATGGAAATTGGTCTGAACACAATGAAAAAAAGAAGAGGGAGGAGTCGTAAATACAGCGATCTCTAAGTCACACGGCCCTGAGGAGGAAACTCCTCAGGGTACACGTGCTAACACTGGAGTGCTTAGTACCAGACTGTCTATTTGCTCACAATATTAAGGGGCATCTAGAATTAGCTATGGGAGGTTTAAAATCGCCTGCCGGTTGGACAGAGAAAGGCTTGATCCAGAGATGGTCCGTCAGTCAAGGGTGTGGATTCCCTGGGCCTTCCTGATGACTGTCTTGCAAACTGAAACAAAGAGACAACAGGGAAAGGTTTCAGGATGACTTTGGAAGAGCAGCGTGCCAAGGGAAGTGTCAGACAACCTTGAGAGAGCAAATGTGAGTCATGCTGTGACCAGGCAGGCAATGCACGGTTCCACTGCAGCATGGATCCACAGGAAATGGGAGAGAGGAAAAATCAAGTGGTTGAAGCTGCATTCAAAAATTAAAATATTTCTGTCAAAAGACAGCCCTTCAGACACTCCCTCGCCTTGTGTTCCCCACCTACCACCAAGCAACCAGCAGGTAACAGAAGGCAAACAGAGGTAAACATGCAGTAGTCCAGGAGGATGTGGTTCTGCCCCACCCCATTCCTTCCAAGGATAACTAGGATGGCATTTTACTGCCCTAATAACCTGTTCTCCCCAACATAAATGGACATTCCCTTCTTTCTCCTTGCCTTCTTCCTTCTTTAATACCATACCACATTTTTGCAATGTCTAAGAAAAATCTGGCAAAACCAGCCCCCAAACTGATGACATATTGAACAGAATAGAAAGAAAACAAGGCAAAAGCTTAAAAACTGCCATTGCTGCTTCTCCTGAAATGCCCAAGTGTTACTCCAAATCTTGGCCCATTAGTAAATACTGCTAACAAGCAATGGAAAAAAAAAGTTTCTCTCAAATATGCTCGGAATGTTCCATTTCCAACTGTATTCTAAGTGTTTGCATGTCTACCTTACTTTTTTTGAGACTGACAAAAGTTTCTCTGCAAGTCATGGAAAGTAACATATTCATTACAGAAATAAGAATAACAGTAAACTCTAAAGAATATTCTAACACATTTTTCTTACACTTTTCACTCAGAATTTTCTTTAGAATAGTTCTGAAACAAGGCAGTAAACCTCACTCATCAACCTGTCAGTGAAATGGGTTCACTATAAAAACAATCAATAGCACTGATTTGCCTGTCAGAAGCTATGAACAGGATAATTTCTCACACAAATGTTGGGGGTTTTAAACCAAATAGAGCAATACAGAGTTTTGTCAACTCTCTTGATACCTACAGTGCACAAGGAAGGAGTCATATTAGTCATCTGCAGCCGACATTCCTTTCACTGGATCTTTTTCTCTCATCTGAAAGAGGAAACAAGTATTCAAGCACTGATTCTCATATGTGTTATCTCAAAATTTATCAGCATTGTACATCTCCTGTGTGTAAAACATTGATTATATCTCAGTGCTTCAAATCAGTGATTGTGAAATGCACAAGCAGGCATCATTTCTGGTTAAGCTGTGGGTTGGCAGCAGATTTGGAACCATTATCCAAAGGGCAAGAGTGTACATGAAACTATAATGAAATATCCTGAGGCATGCAGGGAGAGAAGGGTGCAGGGCAGGACATAAACCATGGAACAAGGTTCTCATTATTACCAAACTTGTGTTTCTCAGAGTAAGAATCCTGTTACATACCCCCACTACCTACTTATGGTACTTAGAGCTAAAAAATCTTTTACTCAACAAGTTTCTGGCAACTAATGAGGACAAAATCGACCATTCAGCTTTGAGTAAAAGTAAACAGAAGATACTGAGGCAGTAAATGAATCATTGCCACTGAGCCCCTCATTACCTGTGGTTCAATTTACTGGCTCAACAACAAACAGAAGGAGAATTCCATAATGATTAGGAGGAGATGCCAACACAATGGACTCATGGCCAATCATTCAAAGCACACATAGGCATGACCTAAATAGCTGGAGCACACTTCACACCATCCCCTGACAGTGCAGCAGCCTTTCCTCTCTGCTGTGCTGGAGAGAAGCAGTTTCTCACACAACCCACACCTGCCCTGCTTTGCCACTGACCTCATCCAGCTGTCTCTTGGTCTCCTCCTCCATCCTACGGATGTCCTCCATAGTCAGATCAACCCACTTATCAAGCCAGCAAAAAAGCTGCCGGTGGAAGTTTGTGAAGAGCCTCTTTTCTTGCTGCAAGAGGAATAAAACACAAACCAGCTTAGTCACAGGGCAATTACCATGAAGCTCACAGCATTGTAACAATTTTCAGAGATGTGTACATTGAAGAATCAGCTCCCTCGCCCACTTTTCCATCTAGCTGCCACAATTGGAAACTGGAGATAGCTAATTTTTATTCTTTTATCAGAGTATCTAATCTAGAGCTTTGAATCCCCAGAGAAATGCCTTTTTTCCCCCCCCCCAACCTAGACAGCAGTCTGCACACTGCACTGAAAGAGTAAGTGAATTTCCTTTGATTTGACAGTATTGTTCTGTCTGAATAAAGTGCTCCAAGTTGGGTTTACTTAGAGCATGGAAGTTGGCCTGGGAGTGCAGAAAAAAGGAGAAACAGGTGTTTTTAAAATCCCTAACTTGTTAAAAACTGGAAGTTAGAAACTGTAAAGGGCTGACATGCACCTTTCTTGTTTTTTTTTTCTTTTGCAAGTGCCCTAAAAAAATGCCTAAACTTGTTTTTTACAGCTGAAAACCTTTCAGCAGAGGTGACTAATGTGCACAAACTAATCCACGTTTGAAGCAATTTATTTCCTTTTTATAAGAGATAAACTAGGCAAATCATTTTATTAGACAGGGATATACAATGCCTCTTGGAAAGACCTCATTAAGGAATGACACTTCAGTTTTACCAATTATGGTTTCATATCTCATCAAAAGCAGCTTGAATACTTTGATGCAAACCTGTAGATACTCATAAATAGAAAGGGATTGAAGACACTGCTTTATTCAGGGATTTTGTTAGAGGTATTTGAAATCCTACAGCACCATGGTCATTCCCCCTTGGAGTTGTCCTTGGATTGTATCATCAGAGAATTCCTTTTGCAGAAGGAGCTCTGTGATTTATCAATATTAATCACTGAGAAGTCTCTGTGACCTGAAGGCACAGGAGTTTTATGAACACAGCACTGCCTGGAAAACCATACACAACCATTCCCA
This sequence comes from Anthoscopus minutus, assembly GCA_013399455.1. Classification (NCBI taxonomy): domain Eukaryota; kingdom Metazoa; phylum Chordata; class Aves; order Passeriformes; family Paridae; genus Anthoscopus; species Anthoscopus minutus. The sequence continues at coordinate 25,370 of VWYI01015171.1, forward strand.
GATGTAGCATCCTATTGCACTTGTGTTATAGAATCTGCCACAAAAAACCTCTTTTCAAGATAGAAGTTAATAAAAGTTTCCCACCATCTGCTTGTTTTTTAACATAGGTTTTTCCAGCTGCAGAACAAGAGAGGAAAATGTGACTAGAGCTTCAGGACTTATCAGAAAGTTCCTCAGCTGATCAGGATCAAATAGCTGGAGCCATCTCTCCCCACAAAAATGCTTTGCCCCTACACAATATAATTCCAGTATAAATGCATCATCTCATCACTCAGAAATCAACAACCAAGTGACTGCAATTCTGATCTATTAAACAACACAAAACAGCTAATTTACCTTCACATATTAGAGTGAAAAAGTTCAATAGCCAATTCACAGAACAATCAGCCAGCCCTGCCCTTGGCTTAGCAAATTGAACTCAACTTTGACTGCAGAATTTTAGGCAGAGGCATTGCCTGTACAGCAGGTTGGTGAAGAAACATGCCCCATTCCCACATCTCTCTCCCCATCACAGAACTTACCTTCTGTATAAAGTTCTCCACTTTATTTTGCAGACCCCACCACTTGAACTTGACTGTTACCAGCTTGTAAGCACACATGTATGGACAATCTGACTGCTTCCCCAGGTCCTTCTGCAATGACACAAAGATATTCACATTAAGCCTCTAGCCAAGTGTTTCCAGGAGAGCAGCTCCTTCAGTCCTAACTATGAAGTCTTCCCATAATTCCCACAATCCTCTTGCATCCTTATAATCTTTGTTATATTTTATTGACAAGTTTTGTCACACCTTTGCTCACCCTTTTTCAAGGCATGATGAAACTAGACCCTGGTCTCCTCCACAGGTGGCTTTCCCTCCATTCTGAGAACAGACTATTCCTTCCTCTCCTCTGTTGTCCACTTTTTCTTCCATTAAAATTATGTCTTTCAGTATCTTCACTGTTATACCACGGCTACTTTGCTTCCTTAAAAGTCTCTTGATAAAGTCCCTACCTAAAACATTTTGGAATTAGACTGTATCATCTGAATCATGATTATAAAGCCTTAAAGAAAACTCCATAAGGTTTCCTATTTTCTATTACAAGAGCCATAACCACTCATCCCAAGTGAATCATATCAACCTCAACTTCTGCCAAGTTTGCCTGCTAGAAATCAGACCTGTATACAAGTAGCTCCCCAAATCCCACTCAGGGTCCCTTTTAAAGACTGGTATTATATCTGCACTTGGAATCTCTTCAGGTTCCAAGGATTTCAGTGAAAGGTTAAACACTGCTAGTCATTACTCAGCTATTTCATACTTGAATTATCTTGGGTGAACCCTTGTGCTGAGCAACAGACAGCTCTCGAGATTTCCTGGAACTCATTCTCTTTGTACTAAGCTCTTTCAATTCTTTTAAAATCAGAATAGAATCAGTGCTGAGTTCTGCATTTACTTCTGCAGAAGGGATTCCAGTGTTTCCCAGATGTATCTTTGGCTCCAAACCCCAGCACCTGTCCTGATACAGTTCCTGAACCCATCAATACAAACCTTCCAGTTGGGACCCAGAGGTCCACGTCCAGTCTTGACAGATTTAAACCTTGCTGGATCTTCTTCTGCCTTGTAATCCTATTGGGCAGACACAAAGATTAAACACAACTTATTCTACTGTTACCCAGCTGGTCTCTCACAAAAAGGATTAATTTTCCTGGGCCAAGACTAACCTCTGCCTTCCCAAGAGCTACTGTTTTCAGACCTCAGCATGAGGTCAGACACTACAAGGAAATGTATCTCCCTCCTGTACTGTGTCCTAGACCTATGAAGAAGTGGTAACAAACTGGTATGACCTTTGTAAGGCTATCAGAAGGTCTGTAGGATATGTTTCCTGTAACCACTTGTTCTTTGGGAGCTCAACACTACTGTTACAGAAAGCAGCTGTGCTATCTAGGATTTTTGACAGGACTGTATCAGTATGATGCTCACATGCTGCTCACTAGAAGGAAAGTACAGTCAGACTCACAGTATTTCCATGAAAATGGTATCAAATACTCTTTGAAAGTCAGGAAACTCAACCAGCATTCCATTTTTATACAGTTGATTTTTCTTCCCAGCAAAGAAACACTCATTTCTTTCTCACAGTAACTGGAGTGATTCTTAGAACCAAGTGTTGGCTACATCATTTCCAGACACACTTGTGAAGCCATGGGTCAGTATCAAAAATGGGGAAGTTTCGAAGAGATCCTCTCTGGAAAGGAGAGTGCCATGTCCTGCTATTCAAGCACTTCAGCCAGCTGCACTGCTGTAGAAATACACTGTTACATGCACAGGCAACACATTTTACAGGCAGCGCTGACAGTTTTTAAAAGAGCTTTTCCTCTGGCTTGCATGAGCAGCTCTAAGGAACGCCTCTCCTCCTCTGTCCATCCTCTCACTTGTCCTGCTGCCTGTGACCATCCCTGGAAGCACAGTTTGTCCATGATCCCCTCTTTTAGCCCAAGGCCTCCCCCTCAGGGAGCTGCTACCCACCTACCATACCTTGGGGAGTACTTGGCTTCGATCAGCAATGTCTATATAAATGGCTTCTACACTCTTCCATACCTCTGGCTCCAGTTTATGGACCTGTAGGGAAACAACAACACTCAAGCAGCTGCTTCAGTGCCAGAACACTTCCAGTCTAAGAAAATAAAAAGCTAGATGGAAATGCAGACACCCAGTGCTCCCCACCCCTCACCACAGAGAGGTAAACACAAAGTGGGAGAGTTTCTAAAGAAGCAAAGGTGCTCACACAGAACAAGTGTTTGGGGGTCAATTTTATTCCATTTATGTGAGAAGCCAACAGAAGGGAGTCTGCCTTGGTAGTGAGACAAACATTAGAAATGCAGGAACATGGTGAATAGACAGCTCCACACAGCACTTCTCTAACCCAGCACAGAAAGCAGCACTGTGACATTAAAGAGATGAGTAAAACACACAAGTACTTACATTCTCTTGTGTTCCAAGATCTGATTTATGCCAGGTTTCAATTTTGATCAGGAAGTCATCCTTCATATACTCATTCTGTCATCAAAATAAAGCTTCTTGTTATTCTAGGATATATAATTTGTCTTCTTATTACACAGATAAGCATTAGAAGAGTCAGCTCAAAGAACTGTATAATTCAAAAACTGAACTCTACATTTGACTGGGGTCTGACTTAAGGAATTTCAGAATTATTTGTAACCAGATCATTGCTTTCAGCAAAACTGATTGATCATTAATTACTTAAGATTAAATAAACCACAAGCTGTTCACAAAAACAGCCGTAAATTCTATTGTTTTAGTGAAACATTTGGAGTTTTAAAACAGCTTTTTCTTTAAAGGACAACATCTGCCACTCTATTTAGAGTTTAAAGGGGTAACATAAGTTAGCTAGGCAGAAACTGTCTTTCCACAGGAATTATTGATCTAGCACTGAGTACATATTTTGATGCAACTCTTCAAATTAATAACAATATTAAACTGATGTGCTGAGAGCTTTTGACACTGAAAGGGAAGGGACAAGAAGCACAGTTCTGCCAACTAAGCAAAAAACTTTCCATTTCTCACTATTACTGTGAGTTGCAAAGGACTCCCAAAGGTAACTCTATCCTCCCTCAGGGGAGCAGAAACAAAAGCACAAGCCAGTGGAACACTCAGCATGTAAGAAGGAACTACCAAATACAGAAGAGATTAATCAAGGGGACAGCATGGCAGCAGCTCACTGGCTTTTACTCAGTCTACCCAGGCAGAGGCTTGTTCCCATTTGTAAAGCTGAGCTTTGCTGAGCACAGACAGACCTTTCATGATCACATGGACACAACACACTTGGTAAGGGCAGTTTATCTATGTGATCTTACAATGATAAAAGCTTAAGTGCCTTTAGCTCAGGTTAAAGGGCTTCTTCTACCCAGAACACTTCATTTCAGACATTATTACACAGATTATCAGTAAAAGCAATACTTACTGTAATAACTGGTCCAAGAAATCAACACATGGAAAGAAAGAGACACAGTACTTTAGTGAGAAAAGACTGTACAGCAACCACTGCCCTCCTCCCACTCTCAGCCAAACAGGGACAGCTTCAGCTTCCCAGGTACCTCTGAGGGAAAAGACATGGAAGTTGATAAAACCCAGCTAGCTTCACCCCCTTCTCCTCTGGAAATTCTCAGACTTGGAGAAACCCAGAGGAGCAGCAATTAATTATGCACTGCCTCTTGTGCTCCCTGGTCTGCAGCCAGCTGGATGAGAAGATGGAATAAGTATGTTCAGCTGACAGCATTTTACCAATCCTTTCTCAGCTTGCAGATAAGGAGCTTCTCCATAGTTCCAAAGGAAACCCACGCTGGATTTCAGGCCAGTGCAGCCCTGCCTGGAGTAACCAGACCCTCAGCATCTCTGCTGCTCATGGTAACTGAACTCCCTGGACACCAAGGCTCAATTATTCAACACAGAAAAGCAATTAAAGATCCTGTAACAGTCAGCATCTGCTCTACCTGAGCAATTCTACTCAAGCAGAAGGAAGTCTGAAGCTAGAGATGAAGTTCTTTGGCCTCTTCTGAAGTCTAATATCAGGGCTTGATTAAGGAACAATTTAGCTTTAAAGGTATTGTAACAGTTCTGGGGTTTCCAAGACAGCATCCTGGAGACAGTTACCATCCCAAATCACCTCTCCTGCACATCCAGCTGCCTTAATTACCCACTGCTGGGCCCGGACTGTTCTAAACCTCTAGCATGTGAAAATTGCTTTTTACTGCAATTTTACAGAAAACCAATTATTTAGACTGACATGTTGGGCTGGAGGCAGCGAATAAGGCAGAGCTGAGGCTAATTTTTCAATGGCTGAACTTCAGCTCAAAGAACATTTCATTATTTCTGGAAGAAGGAAATGGGTGTTTTTTCCTGCTAGTCCCAACAAAATACTGAATAAACTAGCAATAATTACAAACCAGGGCCTTCTCACTTTGCCATAACTGTATGCTGTGACTATGCAGCTGCCTCAAAACACGTTCCTTCACCTCCTTAACATCTTCCCTGTAGGGAAGACTCCTTATTTGTAAAAAACCAAACCAAACATTTCTTCAGAAATGTCCACTCAAACATCAACGCTCAGCTTGCTACAAATTAGGACTTGCTTCTTGAGGCATTACAGCAGCAACTCCTACACGTTTCAGCTGCAGATACAATTTCTCCATTTCTTGACATTTGGCCACAGGCCATGGTTACTCTCAGAGTGGAACACACATCAAATTGCTTTTCTAAAAACATTTAAGCTACATTAATATTTAAGTCAGACTGCAGAGAAGAACACTGTGCCCCTTGGCACCAACCCACAGGTACAACTATTAGACAATCCTCACTTCATTTTTACTGCAGAACTTGTGAAACCATACAATAACAACCTCACTTACAGTTATACTCTCAAAGGAACTAAGCAAGGCTTCCATTCAAAGTACATAAAAACAACATATTATAGCACAAAGAAGTGTGCAGAACTACAGTAAGTTATAAGCTAGACATTTAAATTCCCTCAATCTCCAGTACTACTTTGATAATGGCCCATAATATGCATATTAATTGAGCTTCTCAGAGGGAGACACAGGGAAATGTAAGAAGGATGAACTCATATAATTAAAGAAAAAAATACCACGAGGCACAATTAAGCAAAAGCACTGCTTTATTCCAGTTTAGAAGGCTCTGTGAACAGCTGATGTGCAAGCAAAGCAGTGCCTCAGGGAGAGCACAGCAACACCACCTCAGACAGGAGGGCACAGGCAGAAGCACCAGCAACTCCTACAGTCAGGTTTAGCTCCTACTGGTTCCCTGGCTCTTAAATTTCAGATTCTAGTGAGAGGGCAGAAAGCCTGGCTGCTCTAATCCAGCACAATATTTTCTGCTGCCCAAAGATTCACAGCAGGGCATTCAAGTCTCCTCATGTCCGACCAAAACACCTGAGTGCATCCAAAAGAAAATGGTAACGCCCAAGGCAGCCCCACAACACATCCATGGGTCCTCACATCCAAGGGTTCTCTCTCACATCCATGGGCTCTCAAATCCATGGGTCCTCACATCCATGGGTTCTCCCCTCCTGCCCAATCCCAGCCAAGGGAAGGTTTCAGCAACTTTTCCAAGCTCCTATTGCTTCATGTCAGGCTGGCAGATTCTCCAAACAGATTTATCAGCCTCCGCATCAAAACTGCCTTCTGCTCCAACCCCCACAACAAAGCACTTTTTATCTCATATTATGTTGCTGTTTATTACAGTTGAGGAGTTTTTTTTTTGGCTTTGTTATCATTTCTAGCGTATCAAAACCTGAAATTCTTTGATGGTGTTGAAAGGTCTTGTACTTGATTTTAGTATCCCATGTTTTCCACTTCAGTAGAATTTGATTAGTTTGTAACTGAAGGATAAGCAGCTTAAGGATAACAAAGGAAGTAACTCCATACCTTTGTTTCAGAAATTGGTGGAAAAGGAAAAGACAAGGTGGAGGGTACAGCCAGGCATTTAAAGCAGCTCAGTGGGCTTAACATGGAAAGAAACTAGACATTTACTAATTTAAGTAACATGCAGTAAGAAAACTGCATAAAACTTAGAAAAGTTGTGAATAACTTTGTTTCCACATCTTCTGTGAGACATTAAAAATTTATTCCAACTGAAGTTGATGGCAGTATCTGAATTCTGTATTTGAAATATCCTTTCCACTAGTCTGCTCAATGTAATTTCAGACTGAAGTACCACTATCCTCTCACACTTTTTTCCTTCTTTTAAAACACTTCATCTAAAATTCACTTAAGCAAATTGTCTAAAAAAGGGGGTTTTTATACACTGAGTTTCAAGAACAGTTGGAATTTTTAAGTGTCTCATTCCCTTAGCAACTAGCAGAAAATGTATCCTTCAGAGATACAAACAGCATAAAATGCTGCCAAAAACACTACAGAAGTTCGGAGGCAAAGTCAAATTTTCAGTTTACAGCAGTGAGGACCAGAGAAGCTGTAGTGGTTAAACACCATGGCTGGTAACTTCAGTAAGTAAATACTAACCACTGCTGTAGAAAATGGGTTTGACATTATTTCAGCATTTATACAGCTGCCTTTACAGATGGATTCACTTCAACTGCAGCATTCTCTGTTCAACCCTCACTGACCTCAGATCCTGCAAGCGAGCAAATATTCATCATTTAACACTTCACCTCTAGCAAGAGGCAGCTGAGATCTGCCCTGCTCCCCTCTTGCATCTTCCACTTTCTCCCACCTGGCTATGCTGCACTTGAGCACATAAAATCACCCCTCATGTATTTATCTCATCAGTGTTACACAGCTTTTCCTTTAGGGAGACTAATAGATATTTCTTGGTCTGTTCTTTTCCTCTCATAGAGGAAGGTCATTCATTAGCAGCACATCAGACAAGGGCAGTTATTTTAACTTCTCAGCACTGCACTTTGCTTTTCCTGATCACACAAAGGGCTTAGAGATCAGAAATCCAAGATTTAAGAGCTAAAACATCTTTTCTACTGGTTGCATCTTTCCTTATACCCTGCCCTACATTTTTCCCAGAAAAAAGGAAAGGGAGAATCCAAAGTCCTTCCTCAGGCACTCACCAGTTCTGCAGTAGGGATAGGCATTCCATGCTTTTTCATGTATATTCAGAGCTCCTTCAGGGGCCAGCATTCTCACAAATGTTGGCACTTTGCTGCAGAATTTGGAAATAGGAAGAAAGGCATTGATAAGGACTACATGGAATGAGAACTGAGACAGGAAGGACATCACCTGGAATGCAAACACTAGAGATTTGCACAGTTCTGGAACTGGTAGGGCTCTCCCCAACCCCATTATGATGCTTTCCAGAGACACTACATGAGACATGTTAATATAAATCTTCCTTATATAATGAAAGATAGAACAAATGAAAAAAAAAATAAGCTGAAAGCAGGTTAAAATCTAGGAGGTGTTTTGCTCTTTAGCCAAATTCAAGTATGAAAATACTGGGTGGCAGGATCAGACTTGCTTTGAAAAACTCAAAGCCAGATTTTCTTGGGACAACAGCCACGTTCACAGGGGTGGATGGGTATCCCAGTGATGCTCACTGCCAGGTGCTGTTATACTCCTGCCTTACCTCTGCATCTTTCAGCCTTTACATAATCTGTGATTTACAGTTGCTGCAACCCTATTGCACCTTCCTCTGGTTCCTCTTGCCCAACTTTGGGAGTGAAATGGTTCCCATACCTCTGTAAGTGGTAGATCTTGTGTGTGTACTGCCCACGCTCTCCATCTCTCTCGTAGGGTTCATTCACCAGGACTTCCACTCCTTCACCTCCACCAGTTTCATTTTTACTGGCTTCTGCCACAGAATACAGCTGCCCCACTTGATACTGGAGAAGTTAAAGACACATTATTACCATGGCTATAATTTAGCTGAAGTAATAACTTTGCCAGAAGAAGCCAAGGACAAATTTATTACCAGGGGAGAGGGCAGAGGAAAGGACATCCACTTGTATGGGCAGATAAGCAGCTCATTTAATTTCATTTGAGATAGAGAGCTGAGTGGTAGTTAGGAGGAAAGCACTGCCAGTGAGACAGCTACCTTTAACCCTTCAATCTCAAGCTCCAAACAAACACAGAATCAGGAGAAAGCAGGAAAGATGAAAGGAGCATCAGAAACTAAGAAAACACAGATGATTTCAGGCATACTGTAGCAAAATCTAATGGGTTTCACTCTTTTTGGCACACAGCTATCCCCAAAAAATTGAGGAGAAGGCATTGCCAGTCCTGAATCAATAAGCACCCAGTGCTGCATCCAGGAGTCCCAAAGACATTCACATCAAACTCTTTTAGAAAATGCAGGGGAATGGGAAAGGGAGTGAAAAACTTCATAAGGGAGACAGAAGATAAAGGGTACTTGCATCACCTGATTTAAGTGCTCCAAGAAACAAACTTGTTAAATGTGCACAGCTTAGGAGCCCCTGAGGGTCAAAGATGAGCATCCCCCACACGCAGTTCAAACAACTGAATATGAAGCCTGAAGTAAAGAGGGTATTTTCATTCTGAAAACTTTATGTGATGAAATAACTGAGTCAGTGTCCCAAATGACCAGTTGATCTGTGTTGTCACTGCTCCTGGTATTATTTTTCCTATCATCTTTGGTTTGGGTTGTGTTGTTTTTCCTCTGTATCACACTTCATCTTAGCCACAAGTTGAAACCTCCACCAGGGAGAGCACAGAATTTCAACATACAGTAAAATTCTTACCCTAAAATAATTTCTCAGTCTCTTACACACACTCTCTTGGCAGTATCATTTCCCAGAAATCACTTAAAGTACTTGATACTACACAATTTCTTTCATGAGAGGCATTCACAAATGTTTCCAAGGGCAGAGCAGAAGAAAAACCAAGAAAATGAACAGAAAAGAACATTCTCCTCTGCAGAAGATGTAAAGGTTAATACACTCTTGCCTCTTGTAGCTGAAAAAGGGGATGCACAGCTCAAAGAAACATGATCAAATGAAGAAAATTCACACAGGCCTCTCTGAGGCAAAGCTAGATGAGCAAATTTTGAGGATGAAGAAGCTAAAAGGAAGAGTTCTAACTTAGCAGAGTTGTCTTCAGAACTCTTAAGTGAGCAAAACAGCAACTGTTGCCAAAGGCAGCAGTACAGTGAGGCAATCTGAAAGGGTAAACCACAAAGTTTGGCACCAGAAGTGAACTGATTTAAAAAAATTTTAAAAAACCAAACACCAAAACCCCCCAAAAATTCCATAACATAACTACAAAGCAATGTAACACTGTTCAGGCCAGCTTCCTTTTCCACAGCATAAGGCTCTGCATCAGAAACAGGAATAGCACTTCTGAAACCCAGCCTGGAAAAGTGGAATACTGCTCAGAGCTGAGAACACAGAAATACTTCACTGGGCTGGAACATCTTCTGCAACCAAGGAAGATTTGTATAGTCATTACATTTTGTTGTCAGAGCATCCAAAATAACAACAGTTCCCAAAGCTCTCTGGTACTTTGTGCCATCTGGTGCCAACAAAGGCCAAGGAAATACTTATTCCTGCTGGAATAATAGATGGAAGCCAGAGTAACAAGGCTAGGTGTCCTGGCTTCAGCTAATGTGGGGCAGAACAAAAATCAGACCATTTTCAAGCTAAGAGCAGCAGCTCTGCTGGATCTCTCCAGAAGGTCCTGGCCCAGGTTACATGAGCAGCCCTCACTTGGCTGGACAGTTCCTGCACTGTCACAGCAGGCTGGGTTTCAGTCAGGATTTTGGGCTGCAGTACAAGTCTCTGACTGCTGTCATTTCACACATCATACTGATGACTTTTGATTCCCTACATATGACCCACACAAAGCAGAACCACTCACCTCCCTCCAGAAGAACAAAACATGAGAGCTGTGAAACCTTAGAAGCAAAGTTGCTTTAGCAGAGTAAGAGCCACACAAATACTCATAGAACAGAGTTTATTAGGAGTTTGGTAACTACAGGATTACAGGGGAGGACTGAATGGCTTTGACTACTTTGCAGCAAGTCCCAGGACAGAGCTCCAGGAGTACAAACTAATTCCTCTTAGTAACAGCCTCTTATTCATTCCTTCTCCCTTTCAAATACTTGGGTCAAAGTTCAGACACTAAGAAGATAAACCCTTTGGTTTAACATCTCCACCATTTAAACTTCCCTGTTATTTCTGAGCCTTTAATCACACTGATAAGAGAGGAAAAGGCCCAAATAAAACTGTCCCACTGAGCAAATTCCACATCATTCTCCCTACAAAGGTAAACAGAGAAAAAGATTTTGGTTCTATGAATCTGGACTCTAGACAGACCTGAGAGCTCCAAAAAACTCCTCTTCTGCAGGAAATCATCCCTCTTTCTCTGTGCCAAACATCTCTTATACAGCTGCAAGAGTATCCTCATTGCACCAAATTTCCTCCAGCAGGCCTGATCTCAACACAACCATCCTCAAGAGCAGTTGTTTTCCTGAAAGCTGCTTTGAATGCAATTAATAAGATCCCTATGCGTTTGGCAAGCTCCTTGCCATGTGCAAGGAACAAAGAGGCAGCACAGAATGTGTACACACAGCTCTAATCCATACCAGCATTTATTTCAGTGGCAGCTGGCAGAGACACCCACACGAGTCCACACTCCCCAAGTTGGCAGCTGATGCTGGTCAGGGAATGGGAGCAAAGCCTGGCACCCAACACTCACCAAGGAGATTCCCTTTGCTCCCTGCAGTGGGACAAGGAATAAACCAACAGAGCTCAGTGCAGCTTGCAGCCTGCACTTGAGCAGGACCACGTTTTGGCAGGGTTTCCATGCAGAAGACAGACTGCTACAGTCTAACTCCTACATGCCAGCTCTCCAGTTTTAGTCATCGCCAGGGCTCCTCTTGCACTGTTTGGCTCCCATCTTGGCCAACTAAGCAGCACTGAGTTCTGTGTTGCTTAAGTCACAGCTCCCTAATGCCTTCCTGATCACTAGTTTTCTCTTGAATTCCATACTACTGGTTAAGATCCATGTGCTAAGGGTGGAGACTGAACACAGAATCCTTGGCATATCACAGAACCTCACAGAAGACTCCTTCAACCCTTTCAGATGGAAAGGGTTACATTTAATTTCATTCCCTATCTTACACACTGGCAGCAGACTTCTGCCAACAATTTGCACACAGAAGGTGTGAACTCTTAAGCCTTTTGAGCAAAAATCAACCATATAAAAATGAAATCAGAAGTCCTTTCTGCTGGCCAGAGATGCTTCATGGGCATCTACATAGTAGAGAGCAGTAACAAGTCTCCAGAGCCCTGTTTAAGAGTTCTGTACACAAGGAAAATCTTGAAAGCAATGAAGGTTTAACAGCTGGTTTGTAGAACAGACAGCAGTGCAGTGACCAAGTGATGCACAGATGTTTCAGCACACAGGAAGGGGGATCAGGCAATAAACTGAGCAGCAGTGATCCTCTGAGTCAATACTAGAAATAACCTTTCTTCTTAATCACATCCAGTTACACAGGCAAAACTAAATGAACTTTAGAACCCTCTCTGCTCAGGGAACTGGCTCCTGAAATCTGCCCTATCACAGGAAAAACACCAGACCTTGGGAAGGGACACCACTCATGGGACATGGCAACAATGTGCAAGTTTGGGGAGAAATTTGATTTTGGTCAGGTTATGGCTTCTCCACAAGGCAAGCACTGGGCCCAGAGTAGAGCAATGTACCTCCTGAAACAGAAAATCCCAGGGCACCCTCACACAAGGAGGTTGCCACAGACTGACAGATTTACCTACTCCCCAGACCCTCAGTTTTCCACACAGGCAGTTCACACACGAAGCTCTGAACAGCCAGGGAGGGACGAGAGCACAGCCAGGGACTCGCTTTAACTGGATGAAGGCTAATCCCAGTATCAGAGAACTTAGGAAAACCCCATGTTGGGTTCCATCCAGTCTAACCCCCTCAAAGAAACAATCTGTACGCTGATGCCTTGACTTTCTATTTACACAACTTGATATCAAGGAGCCATATCACTGCAAGGCAGGGTTCCTGTTATGCAGCAAAGTCCTTTCTGTCCATTGAGCTCAAGTAACTTGCCATTTACCCACAGCTTTCCCTAACCTGCAAGTTTGTATCCTTTGCTTACTTGATAAAGCTGATCATATTACTCCATCCTTTGTTGAGTACTTGCTCTTGTAAGTGGCACTCAGACACCATAAAAGATCCAAACCTCCCTACTCCCATACTTCAGTCTGACTTCTGTTAAAATTGCTTGAAACAGATTCATGCAGAAAGCATAAAAGCTACAGGTAGGGAGCAAGCAACAGACAGAACCTCAGGCATTAACATCCTTGTTCTTGCACTAACAGAACACAGATCTAAACCCACTCTCTGATCAGAGGTCTGGCCTTTCTGTCAGCATCTGATACCTGTCACAGCAGACTAAGCCACAGGAACAAGAAACTCAGCTTAGACACTGCTTTTGTTTTACCAGCCAGTCTGATGGCTGCAGGAACATATACATCAAGTTCTAAACTGTGTTCTGTCAAAAGAGTGAGGGTTATAAAAGGGATGTGCTTAAAAAAGTGCTGCCATGAGCCAGCCCACCACTGTCTACGCCACAGTAGCTGCTACATTCAGAGGAAAGAAAAATGAACGAGAGTGCTGTTATCACAGCTCTCCCCAAGAGTTAGAACAAGGCCTTGATCAGAATTCTCTAACTCAAGGCTTGCCAAGGATCACAAGGAAAAAACAAAACACATCCAGAAGAAGCAATCTGCTATGAAAGTGCTACAGACTCGGTCATTTCCATTTCTACCTTGTTAGTATAAAGATTAAAAAATTCACATGGTTAGATTCTTTGCAAGAGTGTATTAAATGCAGGAGGGAAGGAGGAAAGGCAAGCTGCAAATCAGAAGAAACAGGAGGGAAACAGCCACAGAGTCTGCACAGCTATTTATGGTTGGTTTGGTGGTGAAATCACACTATTCAATAGAAACTACATTTATTCTCTCAACTCATCTTTATCTAAACACAAAGAAAATTTTCTTTATGTGAGAGCTAAATAGCACAGGTGTTAAAAAGTCCTTTTGCTACATGAGCCTCCTAAGCCACAAGTAATTCTTGATCTTTGCCTAAGAGTTTAAAATAAAAGAGTTCCAGCAAAACGCAGTTTAAAAGGGGACTTAAATTTGTACTGAAGTTTCCCCTTCATGTTAAAAAAAAATAGAAAAGAACAATAGCACTAATCAAAAGGAAACTGCACTTGAAAACAGCCTGACAACTCAAGATTTACAATCAGCAGATCTGAAAGAATTTTTAAAAAGAGATGATTGGCACCCTCAAACTTAATAAAATTATTTGGTCAACTTAAATACAATTATTTGGTCAAAATGATGGTAAATCAGTAACAGCTCACAGAAGCTCCTGAAGACAGCTTGCATTTTCCAGTTTTTGTTCATGCTTTGATCACAGGTTTATTTACAGTCTGGAAGCAAGGAAGCAAGAAGCAAAGAACTTACCTCCTCCACAGACACGGGCAGGATAACTCGGCTGGAAGGGAAACACAGAGATAGAAATTAGCAAATATCCCTACAGCCCCAGAATTCCCACATTCCTCACAGCAATGGCTGCACAGCCCTCCTCTCCCTCCAGAATTCCAGCATCCACCTAATATTCCTTAGGCCAAAGACTATTTATATAACAACCTCAAAGAGAACCAATACATGACAGAGCATAATTGCCACCCACTCCTAAAACTCTGTAATTCAACTGGTGATACCTCACTGGCCTACAGAGCATCAACACAGTGGTGATCCCTCTCACTCCATCCTTTCAGCAATCCCATTTCATTCCTCATCAAGCTGCTGGGGAGGTTTCTGTGGGCCTCAGCAATTCTGCAGAGATCTGCAATAGCATGATTTGCTCACATGTCCCAAAGCAGCAGGAAACAGCAGAGAAAAAGCCTTCCCAGAGCTCGCTGCAAAGGAAGGTGCTGCCACTGCTTTAAATGAGTCTTTTTCTTTATTGTGGTTTCCTGAATGCTTCTGAGAATCAACTGACTGGACAACACAGCAAAAACTGCCTGAAGTCACACAGATTTTCTGGAAAAGAATCAATTTAAAGCTGACAGAATACTTGCTTCTCCAAAACTGGATCTGTGTTAGACTTCTGCTTGAACAAGGAACCAAAGCAGGAGACAAATAGGAAATGGATATGGCTACCATGGGCAGAAGAATTCCCAGCTCTTTGGGAATTAGTCTCAAAGGAACCAGGACACAATCAGGAAAAAAAGCCCTCTGTATCAATAAACAGATTTTTAAAAAGTAATAGTGGTGAAAGTAGAATTTTTTACACTTTACCAAAAGAACAAACTGCAATAGGGGCAAAAGATTACAGATTATGCAAGATTACTTGTGACAGCAACACTTTATGCTGACTGCAAAGTACTGCAGAAAGAGCTACAGAGAACTGCAAATGAAGTTCAGTGTTAATAAAAAAAAGAATAATGCACTGTAGGCACTTGTTTTCACCAAACACATGGGGGGTTAATGAGCTCTAAGTTAGTTACTGCCAATATCTAGTGTCTTTATGGAAAGGCAGCAGGAAACATCAGCTCAGTGGCAGTTCAACAGTAAATCCAATATTAGAAACTGGAATAGTACACAGACACACAAATAAAAAAGACAATTATGTCACTAGAAGCTCCCATGTATCAATACCTTGAATATTGCACAGAGTCCTGGTCACCTTATCTCAAACAGGATACAGAAAAGTGAAGGAAGTTAAAAAAGATAACTGGAGATGGGAAAAAGCTTCTGTGGGAGAGGAAAGAAGTTAAGACTTGGCCTTTCAGCTTGGGAGAAAAACCAGCTAAAAGGCTCAGATATGCAAGAGTTTTAGAGACCAGAAATGATGCAAAGAAGTGAACAGAGAAGGAACAGTGACTGTTTTACAACAAAACAATCATTAGGCAACAAATTTTAGACAAATCATGTGTGGTTCTTTATGTTACATCTACTGAAGACATGGCATTCCTTGCCAAACATAGGAAGTAAAAGCAATTTTAAAATTGGATTTGATGAATTCATGGAAATCCATGTGCCACTTGCTGGTAGAATACACTGAACTATAATTGTTTTACTCACTGTTACATATTGTTTCCTGAAAATACCTGCTGAAAGGCAAGAGGGAAGAGGACCAACACCAGTATGGTGTAAGGGAGGATAAAAAAAAAGGAAAGGGATTTTCACAGGTAGACTTTGCCATAGAGCGTGATGCTGGGTTAGTTAACTGGATAAAAGTGCAATAAGAATGACAAGAGGGGCTGGATGATAAATTAAAGTGAAAAACCAAGAAACAGGGAAGAAACAATTTCTTTGGAATGGAGTTAAAACATTTTTCTTCTGAAAACCTGCTGTAAAACACTGCTGTAAACAAATCAAATTCCATTTAGGAAACTGGAAGACACAAAATCTGAATTATTATCTTAGAGTTCAGTGGAGAAACAGAAACACAAACATCATCAATGGTTTACAGTTTGTTCAGTCCAAGCAGACCAAGAAAGTGGAGGTGAAAACCACTTACAATTAGTCAAGTGATAAAGGAGGAGGAGGGAAGACTCCTTAAGATCTCGAGGAAAGGTTTTGCAGGAGCAGCAATAGGAACAAAGATTCCCAACTTCAGGACAGAACTTGCTCAGTTTATGAGAAATTATATGATATGGTTGGCCTGAAAATGGTGAGGAACATTTAAGATTCCTGTTAGATTAAAATCTGCCTCAAATGACAGCAAAGGGAAGTACAGCTGCAGGGAAGGTCAGTGGCATTATCATCACTTTACAGGAAAGGGAAGTGAGTCTCCACACTCTGATTCTCCTCAAGGTCTTCCAAGGCAGTTTAAATCAAAATAAGGACAGTAAGCAGGACTCCAGCAAGCACTTACAAACCTTGACACCAAAAAAATGCAAATAAATGAACAAAATCCACGCAGCTTATCTGCAGCACAGATGGATAGAAATGCAAGATAAGTCTGAAAGTCTGACAGGACATCAAATGAAAGCGTTAAAGTCATGACTGTATAACCATCAGGACAAGAAGCTGTAGAGAAATGATTAAACAGAAGTGTCTGATAATAAAATGTGACATCAGGTTTTCATTATATCGCTCTATTTCTGTATCAGCTCCTAAAATACTTTCAGGGAACATAATAAAACCTATCTGATTTACTAGGGAGAGTGTGACAAGGGGTCACACAGATGGAAGAATAATCTGCTCAGATGACATGAAGTTAACAGATCATTTCGATTTTTAGCACCTATGGTAGGAAGGCAGTAATTACCTCCATGCAACCAGAACTAACATAAGTAACAGTAAACACTTCAAATAGGCTGCTCACACCAAAACAAGTGGTTTCGACAGGCCTCAAACAACTGCTTCCTGGAACATGAGATTTCATCAAAAACCATCTCAAATGGGATGTAAATTGGGCAACTTCAACATACAACATCAAAAATATTTAAATCTGAGCCAATACAGTGACACAACTCAGAATGTGCAACTGTCAGAGGTGGCTGAGAATCTCAGTGAAAAATAAATGTTCATTTGGAAAGTCCAGTAGCAACCTTGACTGTCCTTTGAACCATGTATGTCTTACTAAGGGCAAAACAAAGGGAAGAGAATAAACAGTATAATGGCAACACTAAAAAGGTGTAGTGACCCTTTTGAAAATACAAATGGAAACCAATGTAGTAATTCTGGTCTTTTAACCTTTACACTTCACACCTTGTTTCTGAAACAGGCAGTGTGAAAGACCAGTAGGCATGCTGATATGGTGAATTAATGCAACACCAGCACATATGGTGAGGTAAATAATGTTGAGTAAAACGACTTTTGGAAGTAATAGTCATGAAAATTAACTGCTCATACTGTCAGAAATCTGAAAATTCAAAATACTTATGTTCTCACCTTTACAGCACAGCTCAGTGATAATGAGCTTTACTGTGGTACAGGGCAAGGGATTGTGAGCAGAAGCATGAAAAAGATACACGATAACCCAGCCAAGGTGCTGTAAAGTAAATTCAAAGGAAAATATGAAACAGGTGTTGTAGAAGGAGTTAAGTATCTTTTCATGCACCTGAAACTAAGCACTTAGCCCAGGTTTCTGCCTGCTATCCAGTTTAACACTACAGAAGGCAATGGTGTTTTTGTGCTACAAAGAGCAGCTCTGCTGCTGCTCCTGAATTCTACACTCCTATTGTTTGGATAAAAATAGCAGAGGTTTAAGGACTGGGATGGGGGGAAATGTTAATCAAGTGTAAAGACAACTACAAGGATCAGTACAACCCTCAACATAGTTTTAATATTTAAATCCACACCATGGTCCACAGTCTTGCAAAGTAATTCCTGTAAGGAGGACACAGTCATGTAGGTAAATATGTCTAAGAGAAGACCTGAAAACCCACTTTATCACTGGGATCACAGGTATCTTTTAGAAGAAAAGAAAAAATAAACAGAAAGCCTCTTCCATCAGCCAAAAGAACTTTAAAATTATGGAATTCACTTAACTCGGGAATGCACTTGAGCTAACCTTAAGAATTCAGGAAAGAACTATGTGCAGAGTACACACAGCTTTGAAGACACCCAACCAAAGTGCACCGGTCCAAGAGTATATTCTACACTAGCAAGCACAAAGCTACTGAACCAAGGACTGTGACAAACAACGTGACTAATAGCTATACACTCTCATGTCCAGCCAGTTTTCCACCCCTTCATCCCCATCACGGGGCAGGACAACCGCAGCAGCCTCAGGGTCAGTGAAGAACTAACTCCAAGGTGAGGCTTCCACACACAAAAATATTTTGGAGCTACCTCATTTCTGACATTCTTGGGAGTCCCTCCTTGGAGATTACACAGCCAAAGGCAGGAGGGGAACAAAACCAGGCTGGACACCTGGCTCTGTTACAACGAGCAGGGGGCAAGACGCCCCTGCCTCCCTCAGAAAGCCCCGGGACTGAGCGGGCTCCCGGCTGGGCCCTCGGCACCCGGGCACCGGCAACACCCACTCCGCACAGCCGGTGCGGGGCCAGCCGCCCGCGGAGGCCGTAGGGGCAGCGCCGGGGCCCCGCGGAGCCG